>VZZY01008006.1:5168-27358 GCA_013400335.1 Eurystomus gularis
CCAAACTGATGGCCTAAAGAAGATGTCTGTGCTGTCAGGGCCTGATGAAGTGCTTCCAAGCCACAGGGCAGGGCTTCACGCTGCCTTCACACGGGGAAAGTTTTCTGCGCTTGTCTATGCAGCAACACACATTCTCTCAGATTAATTCCAGCTGTGCAGTGCCTTGCTGGCAGAGTCGTTATGTATTAGTAATGCTATCCGATTTGAGCAAATGGTCTCCCCTTGCACAGCTTACTCTCTCACCAAGGCTTCCTCTTGCACATACACAAGCCTTCATTATCTTCTTTTCCTCTTTTTTTTTTTAAAACAAGATGATAAGTGGTATCTTCAAGGAAAGGGTTTAAATCTCACTTTTGGTGTTAATAAGAAACTACCCTTCTTGTTAACACAACGTCCTCACTAGCTTCACCTGGAAATAGTGCTGGGCAAGGCTTTGCTGGCAGCTTTGTCATGTACAGGCAGGACACTGCAAGCACCATCCTAATGATGATAATCAGGAGTAACTGCACTGTCAGGGGCTCTTCTGGGTAGAAATCCAGATGAGATGAGAATTGTGTTGAGAGCACATAGCTGAAAAGCTTCAGGATGTTCAGCTCTGATTCTTAATTTGCCAACCTGCTCAGGCCAACCATCAATCTACACAGACCTGGTATCCTCAAACATCTACCCTTTGCATTTCTTAGCCATGTCATTTTTACTGCTTGCTGCTCATCAAAAGGTACTGCAGCAACCACTTCTCTCTTCAGGATCAGAGACTTCTGCAGTGGTAGCATGTCAGGGGTCACATCGTGGTCATTTTGTTTCCACCACGGACATTCCATTGGTCTGAGACTGCCTTTCTTCAAGAATATTTCAAATACTTGTGGTTTCAGCCATACACACATACATATGTGCACACACACACAGATATATGTATAATGAAATTTCTGCAATGGCATAGCTAGCATGACTGTCATCTCACCACCTTCCTCGCCCATGCCTTTGCAGAGGGACAGATGGATTGCAGTCCCTCAATTTCTTTCCAAACACTGAGCTAAAGCCTTCTGAGTTGCAGACTCACCTTTACTACATGCAATATATATTATGGCTTACATCTGTGTAGGCATATATGTATACATGCGTGTTCCATTGTAAGTGTCCTTCACCTGTGCTAATGGTAGAAATAATATACATTAAATATTACTTTCATGTCCAAAAGCACTTTACAATACTTTGTAGGAACCTACATGTTAAACTAATATAGACATTTGAGGCACCTTGCCGCAAGGTATTCCTCAAGGTTTTTTTAAAGACAGATTTCCAGCTTCCATCTTTTCTGAGCATTGAATCAGTCTTCAAGCTAGTATTTGGAGAAGGTGTTTCTTTAAATCAAGGAAAATATGACAAAAATCACTAGAAAGCTAGTAAAATTCTAAGGCACTAATTTTGCACATTACATCACCAGCTTTCAGCAAAGATGAACAAGGGCCTAAGGTTTAAAGAAAGTATCATATTGTTGGTGCTCACCATTTCCTTTATTTTTTCTTCTTATTCTTTTACTCTTCCAGCATTTTAATTCCTTCCTCCACCTAAAACTTCCATAAAGCTGTTAAAACATATTTGAAATCAGGTGAGAAATAAGGTTGGAAAATGGGAAAATGAATTGCAATACCCTACTTCCATGTTCTAGCACTACTTTTTTTTTTTTTCTCTGGACTTGGGAGGCCCACTTTGCTACCAAAAATTTTAGGAGTGATCATGGGCAAATCAGTTCAATGAGGACCTCCAAAGACATTCAGAACTATTTTTACAGATGACCTGAATTGTTGACTTCTTTGTGCCTCGGTTGCCCAGAAAGGCTGTGGATGATGATGATGTGGATGTGATGATGATGAAAGGATGTGGATGATGGCTCCATCCCTGGAGGTGTTCAAGGCCAGGTTGGATGGGGTTTTGAGCAAGCTGGTCAAGTGGAAGGTATCCCTGCCCATGAGAATGAGGAATGCTATATTGTCCTTCTTTTCAACTGAAAGTTTTGACACTACTGTTGGGGAACAGTTCACCATGTAATACAGTTCAAAGACCAATGTGCATTAGGAGCTTCATAGAATGTGGTTTTGGAGAATTTATGAATACCATTACTCTATGCAGATGTATGGATATTTGCTGTCCTCAGAGTATCTAATCTCTCTCATAGACCAGAATCAACAGCTTTAAGGCCACAGGGCAAAACACCATCCAGCTCTAAATAAAAAAATAAATAAAAGTTGGGTCTTCATTATCTCTAACTTCAGCAATTGCTACATTGGAATAAAGGTAGACAGAAACACTGTTCTCGTATTGCTAAGACACTTCTTATCTCGCTTCAAGTGCGGCCATGTGTGGTTCACAAAAACCTTAAGGGTGTTCTAACTTTTGAAATAGATACACTACACTTAAAATAATCCGCCTCTGAATTTGTATGTTAGCAACAAACTGCTCAGAAAACACGAAACAAGAGATCATAACCATCGTGTGAGGTACAGGATCACACAGTCACAGAACGGTGGGGGTTGGAAAGGACCTCTAGAGATCATCTCATCCAATCTCCCTGCTCCAGAGCAGGGTGCCCAGGCTTGTGTTCGGCCTGGCTTTGAATATCTCCAGAGAGGGAGAGTCAACAGCTTCTCTGGGCAGACTGTTCCAGGCTCTGGCACCCTCACAGGAAAGAAGTCTTTCCTTATGTTCAGAAGGAAAATCCTGTCCCGGTATCCCACCTCCCGCAAGTTCCTTCTGAAGACTCAGTTTGGAGTCAACGTAACTTCAGGTCATACTGAGAAACCTTGTCGTAGTGTAGGGAATACAATAGAGGTGGTGGTGCTTTTGTGGGGCTTCCTGTGGCTTACATAGCCACGACTTGCCAGCCATGTGGTTCTAGTTAACATTTAGGAGAACTCTCCAATGTGGAAAAATGCTATAAAAACACAGAATACTATTGAAGAGCTGCCCAGCTATTCTATCTTGTCTGTGTGACTGCACTGGGTGACTGATCTCTCATTGTTTTGGTGTATGCAGCCCCCTCAGGGAAGTCAGCTTGTACATTTTATACCTGATGCTGGATGTGGAACTGCAACACATCTACTTGCTGCAGAGGTTTCTTAGATGCTGTGGTTTGAGGGAACTGCCCACCCAGGCTGCAAAGTATGTTTGCCCTAGCCTCTTGTCTTGGTTCATAACCTTCATATCTCCATGTATTTTAATATTCATCTGACAATATTTATTACCCCTTAGACCTGGTGGGTCTGGTCTATATTAGTAGGCTGGTAATGTCCACTGCTAAAAGGTCTGACTGCGTTTTAACTTTGCCACTACAGTTGTATTAAGTGCATGGACATTGTTTGTGTTCAGTAACACGTAAAATTACAGGTGTAAAACAATGTGTAAAATGGGATCAATTGCAATAGATATTGATATATTTAACAGAATGAATGTTTGCAAGTTTGTAATTTCCAGTGAGCTGAATTAATCTTCCTCTGCCATAAAGAGTGACATAAATTATGTTCATAACTTATTCGGGGCAGAGTGATTAGGAAGAAGCATTTGATCCTTGATCCATCAATAGTTCTTTGTCTTCTTTGAAACACACGATAATGCCTCTAGTGTTTAATTCTACAGGCATCCCTGACATACATTATTTGTGTAGATAAGAAAGTCCATTGTGAATGGTGTCCTTCAGTTTCATTTCTATGATAGAGCTTTTGGGGAAAGAGCCAGAGAACTCCGTACCTCTTGTAACAGCCAATATACCAATACACCTTTGTCCAGAAATGCATTTGAGCCGAAGAAATGACATGTGGAAAAATTCAAATAAATAAATAAATATATAAAACAGCAGCTCTGCAGTGGGTGAGAAAAAAAGGCAAGAATAGGTTTCTGGAGAATAAAATAAGATTATTGAGTGCCAAAAGAGTGAAGTTGCACTGCCTAAAGGTGGCAGGAGTAAAAATGTTGATAAAAGTAGTAGCAAAACAGAGTGTTCCAACTTATTGGCATTGTATCTGCCCAGAAATAATTTAGAAGACCGTAAGAGGAGGAAGCACAAAGCAAACTAAAGGTGAAGAGTAAAGATAAGAATGATTCATAAATTGAAAGATGATATTTTTTTTCTCCTTCTTCTTCTAAGGAATAATGCAGCCAGTAATGTAACAAGTACTTCTTCAAGGGCATTGAAGGAGTGCTGCACTTTAGATATTGGAATAGAAAAGCCAAGAAAAATATGGCCAAAATGCTTGAAGATGGGGGTAATAGTATTTTATTTCTTTAGTAATTGCCATGTATTGAAGCTCGAATTGGGCCTGAAGATGTATTCTTGGAAACAGGAACAAAAGAATAAATAGAAGTAATCTACAGAAATGGGCTGGAGAGGACTTTGCTCAAAAACGTGGGAAAAGGAGAATGAAAATAGGAGGAATGTAGGAACATATCTCTCACCTTCACTCTCTCTAACCAAGCTCTGGGCACTTGCACTTCTTTAAAGATATGACACTATTGTAAAAAGCAATACAAAGTTTATTGAAGGCAGTCGTGAACTGCTAGTCAAAATGTGGTATATGGAGTAGATTTATTATTTCTATATTCTTTATAAGTGTACATCCTGGACAGATCTTTGCAAGAGGACAGAAGATAAAATTGGCACTCTTTTAATCATGAGTATAAATGGTTTCAAACTGCAGAAAGGTTGGATTCAGAATTGTTTTTGCAGAACACTGAAGGAGAACCAGTGCTCTTGTACTCAACGCCTAGGTTAAGAGTTAAGATTACAAGATTTAGCCCATCCCTTCAATGTGCATCTCTATTGACTTGTCCAGCATCCTTTTCACTTTTTGTGGTTTGGCTTCTGCCATATCAAACAAGACATTAAATCTCAGCCCATAGGTCTGAGGCTTGCCTCTTCACCATGTTACAAACAACCAGCACTCTGTAAGCTCACTGTGCTTCATAATATCAAAGAGTAGAGTTCCTCCAATTAGCTAATTCAATTTATCCATCATCTCAAGTTCGACCTATATTCTCTTGCTTTTTAGTTTATAAACTCCATGGACAAACTTCAGGACAGTTCAATGTGCTATGTAGGAAACAGGAGAGACAGCTTTTCAAAAGCACCATCTTCCATGGTTCCTTATAAGCAAAAGGGAGCAAAACATTTTCAAGTCCAGGGAGTATAAGACCTGTGATGGCTCCACAGATATTGTCAGAAGATCAGAAGAAGAAAGTAAGAGACCTGTATCACTCTGTGTGCTTTTTCACTATCTGGTTTGCCCTGACTCACTAAAGCTCACAGACTTACTCTAGCCTGTCTCTTTGAAAGACTCCTTTTCTTTCCAGAATTAATTGTATAGAAATAGTAATTCTTTTTTTTTCTTTTTAAATAGCCATATAAATTTGAGCATATTGTTTTGGTCACAAAATATGGGCATAGAGCCAAATCTTCCTCTTCCTTAAGAACTTAAACAATAATGTGCAAATTGTCCCCTGACAACCCTTTTTTTCTCAGCATGTGAGCTGTGACCATGATGACATCAGGTTTTGTGTTTCCTCCAGCCCCCCAAAATATAATTTTCATTATTTTCTTTTGTTCCTTAGTATAGTAGTCATACTAACAGTAACAGTGAAGTATTAATTCTTGGAGTGCTCTTCAAAAGAGAATTAGGAAAATTTATTGAGAAGTGTTGGTGAAGTGGTTAAAAAAATTGGACATGGAAGTTCAATACCCTGCTTTGTTACAGATAGACTTAATGTTTTAGGGTTTTTTGATAATAATAATGAGGTCCTGAAATGCTGTGTAAATCAAAGACTAATCCCTGAGAAACTTGTTTTCTTTGTGGTTAAAGAAGAATATGTCCATTTCCAATCTAATTGTTTAAGTTTCATGAAGATGTAGTAGTGTTTAGCAGCTAGAGTCGCAAACTAGGAGGCAAAGGAAAGTAACCTGTTCTCCAATTTGCTGATGAATAGATGAATGTCATCTATTTTGAGAAATATTATTCATAATAAGGTGACTTCTAAAATGTAAATCTGAGATATACGTGTCAAAAGGATCATGGAATCATTAAGGTTGGAAAAGACCTCTAAGATCATCAAGTCCAGCCATCAACCCCACACTACCATGACTACTAAACCAAGTCCTGAAGTGCCATGTCTACATGTTTTTTGAACACCTCCAGGGATGGTGACTCTACCACTTCTCTGGGCTGCCTGTTGCAAGGCCTAATCATGCTTTCAGTAAAGGAATTTTTCCTAACATCCAATCTAAACCTCCCCTAACACAACCTGAGGCTGTTTCCTCTGGTTCTATCGCTAGTTACTTGGGAGAAGGGACTTACATTTATCTCTCTATAACCTTCTTTCAGGTAGTGGTAGAGAGCAATAAGGTCTCCTCTCAGCCTTCTCTTCTCCAGACTAAACAGTCACAGTTTCCTCAGCTGCTCCTCAGAAGACTTATTCTCCAGAGCCCTCATTGGCTTGCTTGCCCTTCTCTGGAGCCATCCCAGCATCTCAATGTCTCTCTCACACTGCAGTGCCCAAAACTGGCACAGTGCTCTAGCTGTGGCCTCACCAGCACCAAGTACAGGGGCAGAATCTCTTCCCTACTCCTGCTGTACACACTATTTTTGAAACAAGCCAGGATGCTGTTGGCCTTCTGGGCCACATGGGCACACTGCTGGCTCATGCTCAGCTGGCTGTCCACCAGGAGCCCCAGGTCCTTTTCTGCTGGGCAGTTTCCAGCCACTCTTCCCCCCAGTCTGTAACATTGCAGGCGGTTGTTGTGACCCAAGTGCAGGACCTGGCAATTGGCCGTGTTAAACCTCATAAAATTGACCATTGACGAGATGTGAAAAAAGTGATAGGACATCTGAAAAAAAAACCAAAAAACCTCAAGCAAAATATAGGTCTGAAGAGGCTAACTTATGTTAAAATGTATACAAATGCAATTATAAATATATTAGGGAGAAAAAGCCTTCAGTCTTTGTCATTCACTACTAAACATGCATACAGAGATGCCAGAAAGTATTTTCTAGGGTATGTTAAAAATGTTTTAAGTATAAAAATACCTATTAAAACTTACAGTTCTGTCCCGTGAGTGATGTGAAGCAGAAGTATCTTCCAAGATAAAGCAGTGAATGGAGTGATAGCCATCTGTTTTAGAGGAAAACATGAGTCCCTGTTAAACAACCAGACACATATATCTGATGTCCATGGAACTAGCGGATTGTCCTCCAAATCAGATTTTAACAAGCTTTTTGGAAAGTTGAGGAAATTTCCTGGAGATTGGATGACAGCCAGCAAAATCCCAGCATTTGAACAGAGCAGAAGCGATGACTCAGTAAGCTGGTTAGTCAGATGTCAGTCTGGCCAAACTATTGGAACAGTTAATTCAGGAGTCTGTCAACAAAGAATTAGAGGCTAAAAAATATAATTAATGCTAGTCAACATGTTTGCATGGAAAGTAGGTCTTGTCAAGCAAACGTGTTTTATTTTTTTTGACAACATTACAGGTCTGGTTGATAAAGACAATGCTGTTGACATAACACACTTGGATTTCTCCAATGAATTTGATTTAGTACCACATGACATTTAGATTAAAAAAACCCCTACATTATATGGAATTAACAGGACACACATTAGATGGATTAAAACTCCCTGTCTGACAGGTCTTGAAATGGAGTTTTTAATGGGGAGAAATCAATGAGTGGAGTTGCTGCTAATGTAGTCTCCAAGGGATAAGGGTCTTAATCCAGCTCTCTTCAGCATTTGTATCAATGAGATAAATCTTTGCCAGTAAAGTCTGAAGATGCCACAATGGTTTTTAGATGACCAGTAATGAATGAAGTAATGAGTGTTTGGAATTGCCTGACCAAAGGTTCAAACTCTTAATAGAGTAAGTTCATAAACCAAACAAAATGCGCAGCACCCATCAACAGAAGCTATGGTCCAAATTTATAAGATAGGAGACAGTGTAGTGAAAAATAAATGAATCTGAAAATTAATCTCAAAAGTAGAAAATACAAGGTGATTACTATCTCATTGTGGGATTTTGCTGTGATATTTGAGCAAATATGGTCTCAGAAAATATCAACATGGAAATATCAGGGGGGAAATGCAGTATTTTCACTGTTATAAGAATAACAAACATTTTTCAAATTTCCAGACAAAATGACACTTGGAAACAAAATTGACAATCTATTCTTCAGAAAATGTCTGCAAAAGCATATTAGATGTTTCCAAATGTTCTTTCAGCTCTTTTGGCCACGGAGATTTATATTGATTTTGATCCCACTTCATGAATAACTCGCATCCCCCTGGAACTGCATTTTGTTGTTCTTTTTTTTTTTTTTTCCTAACAAATGTACTCATTCAAAGGAAACATTCATTCATCTCTGTTCATTACTCAGTATTGGTAGAAAGACTACCAAATTTCTTGTGGTTACTTGAAATAGAATGGAGTAAGAAAAAAAAGGAATTTCTGCAGATAGTAGGCATATATTATCAATTTGTATTTGGAGGGGGAAAAAAAGCTCATGTGATTTGAGCACTGTGCATGGCTGCTGACATATGGAAAACTTGTACAGCAGAGAACTGGGCAGAAATGGGTTTTTTAGTTTTCCACACATAAGAATGTCCAAGAGCTAAAATGAAGAGAAATTCAAACTTGAAATAACACCCAATTTTCTACTAGTGGCAGCTGCAGTATTTTGGATCTGCTCATCAGCTGACACTGTCCTAGTTATAGGGAATGTTTAAGGCAAGACTAAGTACCTTTCTAAAAAATGTGTGATGTAATTAATCTTCAGGAAAAAAAACAATAGACAACAAGCTGTCTATACAGCAGATCATCATTGGATGCCTTTTCATCCACAGAAGCTAGAAAATCACAGAATTGTCTAGGTTGGAAAAGATATTTAAGGTCATCAAGTCCAATCTTTAACCTAACACTGACAGGTCCTCTACTAAACTATACCCCTTAGGACATCTGTATGTCTTTTTAACAATAAAAAATAAAAATAAAACAAAATCAAACTAAATCAATCACATTATATTCAAAAAAAAGAAAAGCAAATTAAAAGGCCCCCAAACCCCAAACAACAACAAAAGAATCCAATTGGAGTTGATGGACCCTTAATAAAAAGCTTTGAATTTCATCTTTCATAATTATACTCTAAAGCCATGCTCTGATAGTTCAGAATGCTTCAGATTTCTTCTTAAAGACAAAATAGAGTAATTCCTGACTGAACCTCTGAAATTCCCCCCAGAGCATCAGTGATGTTAAATTACTATTCCTCTCCCAGCAGTCAGGGTAAATCCCCTCTTTCTGCCTTTCAGACCTCTGCAAATGCTGCTCTTCCACCACACGGTCTCCTCCAACCTCAGAGCACTCCTCCCTATTTATTTTATCTCATTTCTGAGCACTGTCTGTGTTTAATTCCAGGTCATTTTTCTAAATGTATCCATGAGCACACACACTATGCATCCAATTTGGTCATCTTATTATGTATGCCCAGTGCGTTTGTATACATTCCTTTCAACTTGGATCCCAGCAGGCAGCTCATTACTTCACTCTCCCTGTGCCTGACACGTTAACTTATTTTCTTGCTCCATAAGTCAGTATGTTATGTTGATAGAAAGTGATCTACTAAAACATGGCATATTACTTTTTTTTTTCTTTTGGTTTTTAAATATGAGACATTGCAATGTAGAAAGGTCTGGACACACTTCAATATTCTATTCCAATATTCTTTCAAACCTAAGTGTTGCTGCTACTATCTGGAAGTATGTTGTGAATACTTGGCAGGTACTTTTTTTTCCTTTACCCTACCATATATGTGGTGAATTGTGGGCTCAGAGGATGACATACTTGATAGATAAAACTCCCATCAGAGTCCACGCCTTGTATTAATACATAGACATGTTTTGATGTAACTGTTGGGAGAAACAGTCTGTGCGAAAGAATTTTTAACTGTAAACTACAGGCAAAATTAGAATGACAAATACCCAAATAAATCCTAATTCAGTATAGATTTAAATACCTACGTATTCCCACGATGGCTTAGTAAATCAGAGAAGCAAGACACTTTTCTGTCCTACCCCTGTTTTCATAGTAATGTATAATAGTGCATTCTGGTGAAAATCAAGACAATTTTTTTAAAATGGTGTATACTAGCCATTTTCAAGTCTTCCTTTCTGATGGTATCTTACACTACTCTTTGGCTATTAGGAGCTTGGTTGGTCCACCTGCAAAACAAAATATCAAGCAGCAAGACAGAGTCAATTTGCCACTTGTGAAAAGTTCCTGAAATGTCTATGGAAAAGATCGAATATTCTGAAAGTTCTTGAGGAAGTTTGGATTTTAAGAGCAGAAGGACTCAATGGGGATCTTTTTCATCATTTTCTTCCCAAATGCAGAAGATCCAGGTCTATGACTTATGAGGCTATTTCACATCTTCAGTGCAAATGCTGTCATCTTCCAGTGATGCTTCCATCTTGGGCAGGACTATGCTCTGAGGTACCTGACTGAGGTACAGTCAGTGCCTGACTGAATCTGTCTTTCCAGGTGAACAAACCATTCACTAATAGATGGGCATATCCTTTGCTGAGCATCTGAGAAAAACCCTGACCTGTCTGTTCCAGTTGTGAGGTTTCCAATACACTTTGGCTGTAGGTTACGTTTAGGGAGATGGTGGAGATGCCCATTGTTGGAGGCAGTGATAATGGAAAATTGTGCTGATAACTAAGCATTTCTTTAATGCTTTCTATTCCCTGTGCAGCATGTTATCTGGGCTGGGCATAGCCCAAGTTGTTGTTACTCTGCTTTAGCCACTTTTTGAAGCCTCGTTCAGTTGTTTAACTAATAACTTCCGACACAACAGCTTCACTCTATGCTTTTATTTTGTCATAATTAAGTTGGTCTTCTCCAGGTTTACATCAGCCTTTTGATCTCAAAAATTCACTTATTTAGTGCCCTGAGCTGCACTGGTGCAGTGCATAGGAAAGTAACAGAAGGATGACCAAGAGTTTAATGCAAGACTCTGTTTTGACTACTGAAGCTACCTGGTATTCCTCCTTTCAAAGCAAGATCAGATTCAAAAAAAAAAAAAAAAAGGAAAATAACTTTTCCCATTTATTACCCCAGAGACCAAAGTTTGTATGAGTTAGGCAAGAACATTTCCCACTGAAATCAATAAGTGTTTTTGAGAGGTGAGGAGTAGTCAATCTAACCTGTGTATGATTGCTAGGATATGTGTGCACCTTTTTGTTAATGCTCTTCTGTGGTTTTCCTGTTTCTTTTTGTTCTTTCCCCAGCAAGGACAAGGATCATCACATGGTACCATGTGTGCTCTGTTACATAATGATGATTCACCCCCCCAAGAGATAGCATAGGATTAGAAATGGTGAAAAGGGTATGCCAAGTTAGCAAACACTGTGCATGCATTATAATGTGGCTGTGAGTTTCCAAATAGATACCTGGGAAAAAAAATTAAAAAAATGATAGATGCATGTTGATTTATTTAACAGGTTGTCCAGCCTATGTGTAAAATCTTTGTGACAGCAGAGTACATCATGGCATCCTGCAGCTATCCCTCGGCTTACTCATCACCTACTGGGAAATACACTGTCCGTGTTCATTACCGCCTTCTCTTCCCAGAGATAACATTTGCAAGTTGTCTTCCTTTTGTAAAAAAAATCAGGCATAAAATCCTTTGTCAGGTTTATTCCCTTGAATATAACTTAACACATCCAGCCTTTGCATGTGCTCTGAGCTGTTTTCTCTCCTTTATGCATCGTAGCAGCTGTGTGCAAGCATTCAAAACTTCAAGTTGGGAATGTATTTTTTTTCCAATAATGGGTTTTTTTGCTGGCTAAATAAGGATGCTGTGGGCTGTAAACACAGTACAGCTAAAAAAATGTTGCCTGCTGCTTAAAGGGTCTTCGCATGGCAAAACAGGTGTCCCTGGCCAAACCCATCTGATTTGCTTCACGTGACAAAGAGAAAGCAGTTAAGCAGTCGGGCCTTAGATCAGAGGGCTATCTCCAGATCTGCTGGGAGTTTTGCTAGAAGTTATTTATTTAAAAACAGGATTAGAAAAAAGAATGAAAATCACTCTCAGCCAGATGGAAATGTATTTTGAATATGTCTGTTTATGACAATATTTTCCCAGTTTTCATCGGCTTTCATCATCTGTTTAGTTTACTTGTTGTCTGAAAACCTTTGAAAGAAAATATTTTCACAAATGTGAAAACTTTCTATCTCTAGTTTTCCTTGTCTTTCAAAAGTAAAAAATAACATAAAATAATTAAAAAGAGATGCGAATATTCTCCTCGTCCTTAAGTCACTTCCACTGAACCCAGCTCTCTACGGAAAGAAAAAAAGGACTGTAGTACTTCATAAAAGAAGCAGAAAATCAATCTGTTGCCCACCACTACCTCCCACATCTTCAGCCAACCACTTCCCAGGCCTCAGAGGCTCCTGTACGATGTAAGTGCCCCAAAGTCTAACAACTCATCAAAGCTCTGCTCATCTCCTCCAGCCCCAGGCAGATGCATGGATGTAGCTGGAAGCTCTAAGTAGAATAGCAAGTGTAATATTGCAAACAGGAGCCGAAGTCACAGCTCACAGGCAGTTTATCTGCATGGTAGTACAAAGCTCCTTATTAAAATTTCCTGCTGAGGAGCAGGATGTTTTCAACGTACCATGGATCAGATCAGAGTGATGTTCTCAACACTGTCCAGTGATATTTGCAAAGATACTCATCAAAACAGTTGTTATAGATGTGGACCAATTGCCATGAAAGGAGCATGAACTCAACACCCAGACCAGAGCACAGAGCTCGCTTCACTGATGTTGAAGTCATGTCTGATGCTGTAATAGTGAATCCCTCATTCTTCCAGGTGAGGGAAAAGCAATAGGTCAGTCCTGTGAGTTCAAAACAAAGATGCTTTGGACACAAGAGTAAAATTTGTCACAGTGAGAAAAATCAGCCATTGAAATAATCTCCCCAGGGAAGTGTTTTACTCCCCAACATTGGACATTTCTAAGATTCAGCTGGACAGGACTCTGGGCCATCTTGTCTAGATGGTGCTTTTGCCACGAAAGATTGAACCAGGTGATCCTTGGGGTCCTTTCAAACACGGTATACTATGAGTCTAATGGGACACCTATATGTATGTTTCCTCATCAGGCAGCTGCAGGTACTGTGGATTGCCTCCATCCTCTTTGGCTTTTTGGGTAAGAAGAGAGTGAAAGAAAGCAAGGGTCACCCCTTGTAAGCATAACTAAGGTAGATTCAAGTTCCTAAACTGATGCTTGCTGTCACTAAATCTTGCTCTTTTAAGTTGCTTTGTTTAGAGATCACTTTTTCATGGATAATTTCAGTGTACACCAGACAAAGTTTGCTCTGGATGCTGATACATCCGACCTTGGTGCTGGAGAATGTTATGGAGCAGGTCATCTTGAGTGCCATCATGAAGTACATGCAGGACAACCAGGTTTAGTCAGCATGGGTTTATGAAAGACAGATCCTGCATGACTAACCTGACATTCTTCCTTGCAAAGGTGCCCATTTAGTGGATGAGGGAAAGCCTGTGTATGTTGTCTACCTGCACTTTAGCAGAGCTTTTGAAACTGTTTGCCACAACATTTTCCTGGAGAAAGTGTCTGCTTGCGGCTTGGATGTGTGATCTTAGCTGGGTAAAAACCTTTCTGGATGGCCAGGTCCAAAGAATGATGGTGAATGGAGTTAAATCCAGCTAGCATCCAGGCACAAGTGGTGTTCCCCAGGGTTCAGTAGTGAGGCCTGTTCTCTTTAATATCTTTATCAGTGATCTGGACAAGAGGATCAAGAGCACCCTTAGTAAGTTTGCAGACACCACTAAGTTGGGTGGAAGTGTTGACCTGCTGGAGGGTATGAGGTTCTGTAGAGTGATCTGGACAGGCTGGATCAGTGGGCTGAGGCCAGTGGGATGAGGTTCAACAAGGCCAAGTGCCAGGTCCCACTCTTGGTTCACTACAACCCCATGCAATTCTCCAGGCTTGGGGAAGAGTGGACTAGGGCAAGGATCATCTCCCAGTACTCAGCACCAGTGACACTATCTCTCAAATCCTGGGTTCAGTTTTGGGCCCCTCATTCCAAGAAGGACATTGATGGGCTGGAGGGTGTCCAGGGAAGGGCAATGAAATTGATGAACTAGTCTAGAGCACAAGTGTGGTGAGGAGCGGCTGAGGGACCTGCGGTTGTTGAGCTTGGAGAAAAGGAGGCTCAGGGGAGACATTCTCTCTCTTGACAGCTCCCTGAAAGGAGTCTGGAGACAGGTGGAGGTTGGTTTCTTCTCCCAAGAAACAAGCGACAGGAGAAGAGGAAACAAGACTCAAGTTGAGCCAGGGAGGTTTATGTTGGACATGAGGAAAATTTTTTTCAGTGAAAGGGCTGTGAAGGACTGTCTCAGTCTGCCCAGAGCGGTGGTGGAGTTCTCATCCCTGGAGGGGTTTCAAAGCAGTGGAGGTGTGGTGCTGAGGGCCATGGTTGACCTGGCAGTGTTGGGTTGGGCTTGATGACCTTAAAGGTTTCTTTGCAACTTAAATGATTCTATGATTTGTTCCTTTGTAGCTGAAGTATCTATCATACCAAAATATGAAGCCATTCACTTTGATAAAAAAAAAGAAGAATGGTCTTTCTAACAGCTTTGAAATTTTTTCAGCTGCTGAGCCCTCAAGTCCGGAGCTCTCTTTCACCTCACTATGCTTGCTCCTGCATTCATGACCAAGGCTGAACTAAATGATGGAAATTATACTACATTTGTAGTGGGATTAATGGACTTTTTAATGGATAATTTATGGCTGATGAAATGCATTCAGATGGGATGCTGAACCAAAATGTTCTAGCAGACATATTTAAAGGAAAATAATGACAAAAAACTTTCATTTCCATTTATAATCTACCTTTGCTTGACCTTAATTCAGTTAGTTTATGCAATATTCATAGCAGCAAAAAATCTTTCCTATATCTTTTTTAAATAGTTCCACTGTAAGCCTGAGTGGATAGCAAAAGGAAATAGTAATAATGAATAGAATCTTTTGAAATATTCATAGGGAAATTCAAAGGGCTCAGAATCTGATCTTTTTCCATTGCTTCAATTTTGCAAAATTGTTCTGCTTTGGCAGAATTTTCTGTTATAGATCATATTTTCTTTCATCCAAAAAATAAAGACAATTTTCATTCTCATTGCTGTTTTTTGAGCTTAAGTTGATCGTGATCAGCTTTCACATCACAATGTAATAAGCACGACTCTAAGCACACAATGTTTTATTTCATGGTAAAGTCATAAAAACAAGTACTGCAGAGATGCAGAATTTACCAGTATAAAATTGCAGTTTAGGAATATGCTTACTTCTATTAAAAAAAAAAGAAAAGTGCCACATAAAAGCTGCAGTTTGTAGAGTACTTACAAACACATTGCAGTAATTTTGGTTATATAGAATCTAACAAAACTTTTCTCTGTTATTCTTGAACCTGTCACAATATTTTATTAATATCCTCAACTTTATTTAAATGACGGTAGCCTAGATGAAGCCTGTGAAAATAAGACAGTTTACATCAACTGCAAATCTGGTCTCAAGCCTTGGATAAACATCATATAATCTCCAGTTAACCTAATCTTTGCTATACTCGTATTTAGAGTGTGGTCATCACCACAATGCTGAGCATCGCCAGCTCTACGAGGAGCAATCAGTTTGCAAGGCAGATGCCTCCCCTAGAGCTGTGCTTTGCCAAGAAAGAGGGTGAGTTCAAAATGGTGATGGTGTTGTAAGGTTGCTGTCGTTAGGTAAGTCATCCTGGTGGGTGGGTACAGAGCTAAGAATCTAACTTTCTCATCATCTTCTTGTATGTTATATGCTTGTCATATTGGAGAACTCTTCTGCACTGCCCATCTGTCAGTCTTCTAAAATCTTTGGCTGGCTTTAGACAAAAGAGAAAAAAACCATGTACTTCAAGGAAAATAAAATTTCTTTAAAAAATGGTGAAAAACAAGACCTGAAGAAATAAAAAAAAGACCTGAATGATTGCCCTTTTCAGGGTAGAAGGAAGCAGACCCCAATGACTATGCAGTTGGCATTCCTCTGCCCACATTGACACATGGTCCTGCCATTCCTCTTTAACTGGGCACCTCAGGATCTGGCCCTTGCAGGGGGAAAGGGGCCTCTGGAAAAGTGTGAGAAGCTGAATTATGGATAGGTCAGGGAAATTCAGGGGATAATCTACCTAACTCCATAGGAAACTGAACTCATGCTGCTCATGAAACAAGTTGTTGGCTGAATGTTTCTGCAGGAGGAGAGAGTAATCCTGCTGGTCCTGCTCCCCACAGGGAGGCCAGGGAGGTTCCCGCCCTGCTTACTACATCCCTGGGAAAAAGAGACTTTGTTTTGATTTTTGCAGATTTTTAATTAAAGTGTTTCTCATTCCACAGGAGATAAAGAAGATGTACATAGAGTCAGGGGATTTTTTTTTCTCTTGTTCTTATTTATTTTTCTTCAGTGCTTCCTCCCTTGTGAACAGCACCACTTCAAGTGAAGTCGAATTCCCCCTTTGGTCAAACACCCTGGAATTTCGTGGAAACAAAGCATCTGAAGTTGCTTCCATCTTATTTCTTTCTCTCTAAATGGTTTGCCCATACACTTCGGGAAGGCAATCCCTTTCATGTCGCATAGCACATCCTCACTGGCAGCTACAGTGTGTGCACTTTATTAGAGCATTTTTTCCCCCTAGATATAATGGCACCAATTAAATTACCTTGCAGCCTGACCTTAATCTGGCAGGAATGATTATTCCATGAAACAGTTAGGGCTCTAATTGACATGAAGTGCCTGCAAAATATGTCTTTTGCAGCAGACCCTGTCAAAGTCACATTGATATGCTAATACCTATAGCTGGCAGAATCACTTCATAAAGAGAGACACTGAAAATTGAATTATTTCAATTTCAGTACCTAGGAATCTAGTGATCTGTCTGTATATGTAACTAAGTAGGTGCAGTACTTTATATGGGTAAACAGCTGTACTAGGGCGTTGCTATGGAAACTGCTTGACTCATGACAATTGTGTTAGTGATGAAGTCATTAGTGGTGTGAAATGTACTTTGAGGTTGTCAAGTGTACACTCCAGGAATATTTCAACAGTATTAGTGGAGCCTTTTCATTTGCATAATTTAGGCTTTCACATATGATCTCGTTATGGTGTGGGGAAATGACATGCCACAACCATGGCGCGGCTGTGCTCAACACGGGAGGATTGCTCTTGTGCCGTTCTGTGGTGAAATGCAATCAGTTCCTGCATACAGAATAAAGCTTGCTTTATAACTGAACCTTCCTCTCCCTGTCTTTTTTTTTTCTTTTTCTTTTTCTTTTTTTTTTAATAAAATCTGTTTTGAGGCATAGGACTGTTCAAAGGATGAACTGCTTAAACTTTTATGGGGCCAAGTTGACTTTGAAGGTATGGACCTCTGTTGTTTCTTTTTTTCTACAACAGCTCCAGATTTACTCCAGAGAAACCACAAGTAGGTTCAGGATCATAGAGGGCTACTTTTTCCTCTTCTTAGCTTTTCAGTATTTATCACAGTTAGTGTGATTTCCTATGCTATAAAGCTGAATGATGAATCCCAGGACTTTTCTTGGAGTCATATGTCCTTTCTTCTAGTTCTAAGTATTTCAGACTATGGAAAGCTTTTTTTTTGTGCTGGCAGGGGGATACAAAGAAGACCTTAGCAGGTCTTTGACAAGCTGTCTAAAGGGACTCTTCTAGTTTTTATATACCCTCTGGCAGCAGGGTGCCGGCTAATGCTGCAATGTTTATTCCTTTATATGTTCTGCCCTTTTTGTGGGCTGTCCCTGAGCAGGCAGGCAGAAAGGGAGCGCAGTTTACAGGTCTGCCTGCTGGAGACACAGCATCCCTGCCATGGTGGTCACCTATAAGGCCCATTTCTGAAGAAATACTAATGGTTCCCTAGATGTTGTAGCTATAAATTCAATTTCCAAAAAATTAAAAGGGAAAGAGTACCTCTTTAGCCTGCATGTACACATATAAACACAAACACATGCAGATGCAGAAGGTGTCACCAGTAGCAGGAGATCAATGCAAGAGCTCAAGATTGCCACCAAGATAAGTTAATTCCAGACCTTGTGAGTTGATCTTATTTCTTTACAATATCTGATCTATTGAAATGCAAACTAATGCTGTATGTTCACTCTATATGTTCAGCCTAATGCTGTATAATCACCAGCCTCTTATGTATTAATTACAGCTTAGCTTTACAATTGGGATGAGCAGAAAAGTAAGCATGAAATCAAAGCTGGATTTGATTAGCATACTTTGACAGGATCTTTACTATTCAAGGGTATCTTTAATATTGTATTTAAAGTGTGTGCATCTGTGTGTGAGGTGGAGGAAGAGATATTTTATCAGGCTCTGGTAGCACAATAACAAACTATTGGCAAATTATTACCAATTTGAAGAGATGTGAGCCATTCATAGAGTTCAGTGGCTTCCTGAATCAGTTTGTTTTACTGTCCAGTGTCCTCCATTTCACCTGAAAAAAAACCCTGCTTTTCCCCTTAGAAACATTGTTTTTTTTAAAATGGTCACAGAAAATTCATCTTTCTTCTTTCTGAAAATTTAAGATGATCTATTGGTGTGAGTAGGCTAATGGAAAAGTGAACAGGACAAGCAGATGAGACTCTCATAGTTTGACACAAACACTCTGTATTAAGGAAAAAGATTATACATCAAACTTCATGTTGAGAGCCTGCATTTCTTTCAAAACAATTCATGAAGCCAAGTTTCACACATTCTTAGTTGTTTTGGTTTTGTTTCCTAATCCACTGGACCCTTAGCAGTTTAATGTTTTGAGTTGGTCAAGATAGAAGATTTTGCACAACTGATCCCTAAATTAGCTTACTTCCATCACAATATGAAAAGCTGAAAGCATCCCCAGAAAGCTGGCTGGAGAAACTAAAAATATCTTAATAATAAACTGTGAACAAAAAAATGTTCCTTGCTTCCATGGAGCCTTCCCTGCTTTTGGCATCACTCCTCCATATGCTTTCTGTGTCAAATTGTCTACCTTATTTCTTTAGCATCCACAATGCCACTGGCAGAAATTTTTGAGGTCCTATACCAGCGCAAGCAGCTAGCTCAATTTAAGACCGTGAGCTGAATCTTTTAGTACAGGAAGGACACACACTAGCCCTAAAGGCAGTTTAACTGTGAGAACTTCTGTGTGGGTTTAGACAGAGGTGCTATGAACGACGAGGCTCCAAATTTGCTGTCATGAGAGGGACATCCTAGCAGTCCATGGTGCTTACACACTCACGCGGACAGGGAAGGCTTCCAAGCTATCAAGACCTCATCATTTCAATAAGACAGTCAGGAGATTGAGCAGGCACTTGCCTGGCCCAAAAATGGCTGTAAACCATATTCATCTTCTGGTTTTGAAATTGCATTGAATATGCTTTAGGTCATGGCTAGAGTTTACGTCTGAGTTGTGTCAGGTCCTAATTAAGTTTTTGTTATGGAAGATTGCACATGTAACAGAAAACTCCTACTTAGGTCTCAATTTCCTGGAGACAAGGACAGCCCTGTAGTCACTGCTTGTGCAGTGCCCGGCTGCTGAAGCTCCACCCATTACTGGGTAAAAATGGTTTATCTTGGGGGGGGGTAACATTGCAAAATGAAGAACTAAAAGAAAAAACAAAGTGTATTTGAACATCTTCTCCTGTCCATTTGGCCTTTCAGATAGGTTGATCAAGCTGTCAGAGGCTTTTCTCGATCACAGACTCCCATGAAAAACTCTGGTGCAAACCAGGGAGAAATTCAGTGCTAATTTCGTGTAGATAACATGCTCCATATGAACCAAAACTACTCTGCACTGGCTACACAGATGCACTGGGATCTGCTACAGCTTCTTGCTGGCATAGGTTCACTCAGGAAGCATCATCTTTCCAGTCATATTTTTGCCTTAGATGTAGCTGTAAGCTCATGCAGCCAGTCAAAGCCTTTAGTTAGGCATTAGAACAGGCTGCCAAGGGAAGTGGTGCACTTACCATCCTGGAGGTGTTAAAAAAATGAGTAGTTGTAGCACTTCAGGACATGGTCTGGTGGTCAGGGAGATGCAGGGATAATGGTTGGACTTGATGGTCTTAGAGGTCTTTTCCAACCTAAAAGATTCTATGATTCTATGATTGCTTTCTGCTCTGGAGCTTGGTAACAGGGAGATTTAGAGACTGTGGCTCTGCTCTCTTCTATCTATAACTGGCATTTTCTGCAAAAACTTTACAAGATGTTGATTAATTCTTACCCAGATACACTGATGTATTTTCAGGCCATTTTGAATTTGGCTTTGGTTTAGCACAGTGACAAACCAGGGCACAGCAAAGAGGAGAGATGATGCATAAAAAGGGGAGAAGCTGTGTTGTGATGGACAACTAAGCAAAGCACTCCGAACTAAAGCCTTCAGGCAGGTATGAAACGGCACTTCTGGCAGGTTTTTTTAGGCTTTCCCATCAATGAAAGCCTGATGGGTGAGTGGAAGTGAGCAGAGAGAAGCTTGATCATCTTTGTTCAATCCTCCAGAGGACAGCTCCCTGCAGCACTGATGTGGTTTTTTCTCCCTGGAAGAAGCAGCAGCAGAATGTTAACAAGCTTCATTTTCTGTTCCCAACAACTAGGAAGTGACCTTTGACCGTTTCCCTGGCTGTTTGTGTTCTTGATGCTGATAGAGCCAGATTTTCACAAGACAGACCTGGGTAATTTTCATGGCAGCCACACTGTTGCAAACCAATTAGCAAGCCAGCTTGATAGGGTAAGGTTGCGGAGATGCCCATGGCTAGTTTAATAAAGTTTCTTGTGTATCAGTATGATACTATCGATTTTTCTCCCTTTCGACCAAAAGACTAAAGTTCAAGCTCTGTAGCAGATAAAGTGGAAACCGCAGAGATTCCATACCATGTATGCTAATTTAACCTTCTTTAAAAAAAAAAAAAATTAAAAAAAAATATGCTGGCTTCTTTTTGTACACAGTATTTAAAACTAATGCAAATAAAAGTGTGGCTGCACTGATGATTCTGCTGGTCTAAAGGTCACTATGTATTACAGACCGAGTCACCAGCAGAGACCTAGGCACTTTGCAGAGGGAAACATGATTCCCACATGCAGAAGTGAACAGAGCAGGCACCAGAGACAAAGAGATGGTAGAAGTACAAAAGCAATGAAACTGAGGGCCCCTGTGCAGGTTACCACTGCTTGGTGTGTTCCTACCCATCAGTTAAGGCAGAATAGACATTTTGCAGACTCTTAGCCCAATGAGAGGTGGATTTAAGCCACTTTGCCACCTAGTCGGCTTAAATATCTTCCTTGAAGGTGTTCAGCACTTGGCTGCAAGAATGCTATGACAAGGAGAGAGATCCCAGCTGGATGAGGTGGAGAGACTGCGTCATATCATTGTCATTTAACATGATTGTCTGATTTTGCTGGAAAAAGACTGGATGTCGGCAAGAAAGAAAGAAAGAGAGAGAGAAAGAGAGAAAGCGAAAGAAAGAAAGAAAGAGAGAGAAAGAGAGAAAGCGAAAGAAAGAAAGAAAGAGAAAGAGAAAGAAAGAATAAAGAAAGAGAAAGAAAGAGAGGAAGAGAGAGAGAGAGAAAGAGAGGAAGAGAGAAAGAATGAAAGAGAGGAAGAGAGAAAGAAAGAGAAAGAGAAAGAGAAAGAGAAAGAGAAAGAGAAAGAGAAAGAGAAAGAGAAAGAGAAAGAGAAAGAGAAAGAGAAAGAGAAAGAGAAAGAGAAAGAGAAAGAGAAGAAAGGAAAGAAAAAGAAAGAAAGAAAGGAAGGAAAGTAAAGAAAAAGAAAGAAAGGAAGAGAAAGGAAGATAGAAAGAAAGGGAAGGAGGGAAGAAAGAAAAAGAAAGAAGGGATGGAAGGAAGAAAGAAAGAAAAAGAGGAAGAGAAGGAAAGAAGAGATGGGAACTTTGCTGTGATGTAGTGTGTTCATGACCGTTAGTGGGCTCCCTGTCAGGCTGAACCCCAAACCACACTTTCCTTCATTTTCCAGTTGCAGGAATCTAAAGCAATCCAAAAAGATACTTGCTTTGGACAAACAAGAATATATTGCTAAATGCAAATAATTTATTTTTTCATC
>VZZY01008007.1:0-15000 GCA_013400335.1 Eurystomus gularis
TTGTTTTCTCCCAGTGAATGTCCCTTCGACTGTAATGGAGGCCATGTCCAGACAAGACACCCTACAGCCATTTAATAAAAGTAGCAAACTATCCCCTGCCACTCCACAGCGATCCATAGTATTTCCACAGACTCCGTGTAGCAGAAATTTTTCTCTCCTGGATAAGTCTGGGTCCATCGAGTCAGGATTTAACCAGATCAGTGTCAAAAACCAACGAGTTCTTGCAAGCCCAACTTCAACAAGCCAACTAAATTCTGAGTTCAGTGACTGGCATCTTTGGAAATGTGGGCAATGCTTTAAGACTTTCACCCAGCGGATCCTCTTACAGATGCATGTGTGTACGCAGAACCCTGACAGGTAAAGCCCAGGCTCTCTTTATTTCTGTATCTACTGATAGCCAGATCCACTGCTTTCTTCTTTTATCAAGCTGTTATCATTTCCAAACCCAAACCATTATTAGGAGGAGGCTGTACGACATTATTTATCTGCAGCTGTGTGAAGTAAGCAGATAAAAAACATTGCTTGACTTCACTATTTGTAAAAACATTTGGTACCTAAACGTGCAGATAAAAGGAAATAGCTAAGGATATAATCTTGTTTTCAGAATGGTTTGGTACATCTGATGGAGGCAACAAAATAGAAGGAAAATTTATGAATATCATAGATGCAAAAATGAGGTCAAGATAATTAAAAGTCTCTCTGTCTTCCAAAGATAATCTAACATGCTGCTCAGTGCCTGTCACAGTCATTTCAGGGTTCACCTATAGTGTGCAATGTGTATGAACTTAATTAAGTACTAAGAGGTAATGAATTGGAATTTTTTGCTTAGTACTATTTTTCTTCAGAGCATGCAAACTCATAAATCGTGCAAAGCTGTCAAAAGGAAATACCTACTCCACTAGTGAT
The DNA here is from genome assembly GCA_013400335.1 of Eurystomus gularis. NCBI lineage: Eukaryota > Metazoa > Chordata > Aves > Coraciiformes > Coraciidae > Eurystomus > Eurystomus gularis. The sequence goes on from VZZY01008007.1 coordinate 907, forward strand.
GTGGAGGAAAACAGATGCCACTTATTCAATAAACTAATATCCACACAGAAGAAAAATGTTGACTAGATACCTCAGAGTCAAAGTTGGTTTGAAAGTTTGTCAATACAGAATTTTATGGCCGTGAACTGAGGATGAAATTTAGCTGAACAAGTGAATTAAAATTTCAGGTACTCTGACCAGTGGCACAGTAAATATAATGGAACCATTATTTATGAATCAAAGCTGGTTTATTTGACAATTTTGATAGCTGGCAGGACAAAAGACAAAAATCAAATTAATTCAATAAAAAAGGCTGCCCATGTTTTGCCTCTTCTTCAGCTGAGAAGAAGATTTGAGCAGAACAGTTGAATCCCTGGAAGGCTGTTCAAAAAGCAGCATTTAACTGTGAATTACACTTAGCCAAAACACTACCAAAAACCAGTCTACAGTGAGTCTGTGTGTGTGTTTGTATGTATGTATGTCTGTCTATTTGTGTACGTGGTTATCTAGTGTACACATATGCTTGTGTGATTCTGTGAGTGTGGAGATACTGGAGCATAAATCCAGTTTTCCAGGAAGAAATGTCAAGCACGCTGGGGGAAACTAGATTCCATGCAAATCTTCGTAGAATTTAAAGAGTTGATAATACTGTGAATGCAAATAAGCACTTTCCACATTTTCTGAATTTTACGCTGGCCTTACCAGAAACAAACATGTTAAGGAAACTCTAAGACACAACTGACAATTTAAGTGCCACAATATAAAATATAAGTGCTGAAAGGTCCACTCCCCTAAGTTTCATGGGCTTTTATGTTTCCAGTGTTAAAGCATCCTAAGCTTATTGTAAAGCATAAAATACTGTGTCAGGGAGTCTAGAAGAGGTATGTTGTGAAGCTCCCCCCCATACTTTTTCAGTGATTCATCCAACCAGGTGTGTTCATCCTCTCCTTCACTTGAACCTGTGTCTTCATTTCTGAAGATCCAAGCTGCAGATAACCGTTAATGCAAGAAGAGTCTCCTCTAACAAGGCTGTTCTGCACTCTAGGGGATAGTTAAATATTCATTTTTTTCAGAGAGACAAAATGAGGATAAGTCTATTCTACAATTAGATCTGTCATCATGAGAGATTTTATTTAAATTTTTTTATTATTATTATTTTTATTTATATTTCCCAAAGTATCATGTGTCAGGTATTGCCTGAAACACAGGCTGGATTTTAAGTCTTCCCCCTTAGAAACAAACACCCTCATTGGTAGATTACTGATCCATGACATTTTACTGTTCTGTCTCTCCTGTGCCTACTCAATTTCTCCATATGGCACAGCTTCAACAATAAAGTGTAGAACATTTTTAGCTCAGAATACCCTACAGCATAGTAGGATAATTGATCAGAAGACAAGCTGGCTCCCCCAGCAGCAAAGATAGCAAAGAGTGATTAGAGAAACGACTCAGCAGATCTGGGGAGGACTGGAGTGGACAGGAGATAAGTAAGGACTCTGACTTGTAAGCATGGAATCCCAGAAGCTTTTAGGAAGATTCAAAACCTAATAGTTAATGCCTTTTTGTCACTATTGATACTGGCTAATTTAGCTATTTCCTCTTCGGCTTGTTGGGTCATGTGAATCCTGTTCTTGAGAAACTTTTCCTCTTTTTGTTATGTAGAGAGCATACAACCTATATGAGCTTGCAATATGCACTTAGGACTGAACTATTGCATAAACACTAGGTACTGTCTGTTCTGTGACACCTGTGTTCCCACTATACTGAAAAATGGCTTACATCTCTATGTTTTCATTTTAAAAATTGTGCAGACTGCTTGTGGGGGCCAGTTTTGTAATGCCACCTTTATTCCTAAGAGGTGTGCCATACACATAACTGCTGTAAAAGCATTTCCCAATGGATCTTTTTTAGACCATTATGTGGGACATCAGTCAACATGAATCTGTTTAAGTTCACTGCAATTAATTCAGTGTTTGAAATCCAAACAGATTAACAGTTGCTGCAGATCATAACTGCCCTAGGATTTGGGTTTGCATGCCCCTGGTAAGAAACTGTTACAGGTTGAGCTTATATCACAGACAACTTTTTGGTTTTTAGCAGGTACCAGTACATCAGCTCTTTCATGATGCAGTAACTGGGAGAGTTGTCTTTGGTTTCTTAAACATATTGTATCTCTCCAGATGAAAAGTTCCTAAAGTGTTGTAGAAAATTTCCTGGAGACAAGAAAATAGGGTATGATTTGTGAAAGAATACCTGCTTGCTAGCCCAAAGTATTGAGTGCAACTCTCTGGTTTATATTTTCTCAACGATATCTGCAGCACTGCTACAACTGATAAACGGCTCCCCATTTATTGTCAGCAATTTGTGAGCACACTAGCTAGCGTATCTTTGATGTGACTGAAGCAGCAGGGCCTGTCTTTTCTAGGAAATGACTTCAGACTATCTGTTCTGGCTCGGTATTTGTTTTTCAACAATGCTGATTACCTACAGCATGAGGTGCAGGGAAAACATCTTTGAATCTATATAGGAATCCAGTCCATGAACAGATATTTGAGAAAAGCAGGCTATCTGGGGCTTGAGAATTTAGAAAAAAATAAATTACTTTAAAGTAATTTACATTCAGAAAACATCTGAATGAGACCAGATGTAAACAAAATGTCTAGGTCAAGAGGCCAAAATATACTTAATTCTGTTAGGCAGTATGAAAGAAATGTTCTTATTTAACAGGCGTATGATTAAATAAACAAAAATAACTTTAAAAAACAATGAAGTCAGATTAGAAAGAATTATTAAAAGAATCTACTGTGTTTGTTATTTTAGATTAAGTGTAGGATTTTAATTGAAATAAAAATAAATTTGAAATTATTTGCTGTTTTACTTATAATTTACTTATCCCTTTCTACGGAGATTTTTTTAGCTTGTTATATTTTGTAGGGTTTCTCTTTGAACTTAATGGTCACTGGGATTGGACTGAATGTGCAAGGTGAAGATTTAAATCCATCAGGAATTGAATTCTGCGACTTTCTGAGCACTTGGAACTCTTTTTTTAAGCCTTACTCAGACAGAATTTTTTTTAGCAACTATTTCTTGAAAGAGGAGTCAGAAATCTATGTTCTCTTCTGTTTTTTGGTTGGTTTTGGTTTTGTTTTTTTCTTCCCCCGGCTGCAGTAATTCTCCACAGTGGAGGACATCCAGGTAGGGCTAAACAAAAGCCTTTGATCACAGTGAATCATTTTTAGAACAATTTTTTTTAAAAAACTAGCAATTACTTTTCTGATAATGACATTGTCTCTTTTAATGACATCTTTCCTCTTTCTCACTATGATCACCTGATTCAAGACGTATTGGTGTTTAGGGAAGGCAGACGGCTGCATTTCCCAAGAGCTGTTTGTGGCACATTTTCATATACAATATCTACAACTGTGTGATATATATTCGCATTGATTGCCATGTATTTAAGATGATAATTTGAGGGAAAGCCCACTTTATAAATGTGTCCATGGTGATAGATTGTGGATGTTATTTGGCTCTTGCAATTCTTGTTTACTCAAAAGATATTATTGTGCTTGTTTTGCTGTAACACCTCAATGTTAAATTGTGAGGTGTTTTTTAAAAATAGGAACTTGAAGTTTGAAGTTGCCAATTTAATAGATCCTTTTGTCTAAAATCATGGCTCACACCATTTTGTGTTTGTCTTTTTCTTTATAGGTTCTGTGTCCTTGACCTTTATGTTCTCCCCAAGCCCATTAATTAATTTAAACACCTCCCAGAACAGACATAAAAGAAGTAAATGTTATGAGCAAGTGTTGTCTATTTCTGTTTATAGAGATGCTATGGAATATTGCTCAATTAAAGTAAACATCATGCTGAATTTAATGCTTGTTATTGCATGATCTTTTCACAAAGGTTTGCAAACTCTCAGTGCCCATAGTTAGTAACAAAGGATGTACAGAGCAGCAGCTTTCCCTGACAGCTTCAGAAGTTTGAAAATACTTCAAGTGTGCTAAGTTCCTGCTTTTGCTAGTTTCTACACAAACATTTGTAAGAGACAATCCCAGAGTTCCAAGTGGGTTGAGCTTTGCCTTCCCTGCTGCTGAATGGTGCCTTAAGTGCTTGCGGCAGTAGCTGTGCTGCCTAAGGGGAACACCAAGGCAACAAGAGGATTTAAGAGTCCAGAGCTAGTGTATGCAATCCACTCATGGCCATGTTGATCCTAGGGATGCTTCCATGTGCAAGCTAGCAGTATCCTTTGGTGTCACTGTGTTCTCCAGCCTCTTGGTTCCACTTGCTGGAAGAAGGCATCCCTCCAAAACACCTTTCCATTGAAACAACTGTGACCTACCTCCTCTGACTGCAGCTGTGCTCTCAATACTGTGTGTTGTACAAAGGCCTGGCCTGAAAGCTAATGCTGGCCCCATTTCAGTGTGCCCTGCTTTCATTTTTTGCAGAGATTGTGGTGTGACAGCCTTCCCCCTATCATGCTGTGGGACCCTGTACTGGGTTCAATGAAGCCTCGAGCCTCATGCTTTCAGACCCTGACATCAATCAAGTTGGTTTTTTACTTCTTAGTCCTCAACAAGGAGAAAAGCACTTTCAACTGGGTGTCAGTCTCTCTTCTTTCAGCTGATGCTTTTCCAGCTTCTTTTTAGGGGAAAAAAATACAGTAATATGCTATTTTGTCTCCCTGATCTGACAGTGTTTCAAAGATAGAGTTACAGGTATTCAGGAACTCACCATTACAAGCAATACTTCTTCTAAGGATTGTGCTGAGATTCTACATGCCCCTTGAAAAGAGCAAATTTGCTTCCAAAGAGTCCTCACTTTAAACCTGTTTGTCATAAAGGAAAGAGTTTGAAAATTCAGTGGAAAAAAATGTAAGTTTTTTCAGGGTTCTAATAATTCAGACCATGAATTATTTAGGACTTAGAAAATACATTTATATTGACTGGATGTACTTAGGAGTCAGGAGTTGGAAAGTACATTGTTCTAGCAGAGGAATAGTACAAGATAAAAAAATTAAGGGCTATCACTTTTGCCAAATGAAAATCTAAAAAGAATTATTTTCCCTGTGCCCTACACAAGGTATGAGCTTTGGTGAGGTTCAATAAACCTCACAGAGGTACCTGGGTTTTGTACTGGTCCTATATATGATGTAGTTTTACCCAGAAAAATTCAGCTACAAAGTCAAAATATAGGAAAAGACACCACCAAACAGCAAAATCTTTCAAGAGATTGTCTAAATTAAGGAGCACAAAGTATTCTTGACTGGTTTCATTTTGAAAACATAACTTCAAAAACTTGGAAGAACTCAAAATCTAAACAACTAAAAAACATGAAAATTATTACATTATAATTACTCCTTCTGGATATCCATTTAAATGGCCTGCGTTTCTGTAGTTGATCATCATATAGTCAGGATCTCTAGAAAAAGCTGATGATCCCTACATGTTAGTAAACCTAGAGAGCTGATTGATGGTGCATAGAGTTAATGACAGCAGTATAATTTTTCTAACAAGAGAACTTGCTTCCAGGTAAGTAGATCTTCTTTCTTTAAGCTCAGACAGGAAGACAGAGAACTACAAAAATATATGGCTAAATGTTTAATGCAAAACATTACAACTGTTTTTGATGGCTATCAGACACATCATTCTCAACTGCACATTGCTATATATCACTCTATCTGTTCTTGAATGTAACTTAAAAATAAGATATGAGAAGATTTTGATCAGGTTTGATTTACATCTGTAAGGGCCTACAAGATCCTTTTTAGAAAATGCAATGACAAAGACATTCAAAACTATGTTGTTTCTGGTACATGATAGATGGAGAAATGTTTTTATAGAAAAAAGCATTTCTTGAGGTGGTCAACCTGTACTTTTGAGGCCCTGGTACACCTGTTTCATCAAACTGATTATGTTGATGCTCACAAATCTGCCTGTATGTCTGCAAAAGAATGTTTTAGTTATGACTGACATCCACTTTGACCATTAATTTTCTGGAGCATCAACACACATCTGGGCTGTGACACAGCTATGCTTAGATTCACAAGGATACCTTAAAGCTCAAGAAGGTACAATATGTACTTCATTATTCTAGTGGAAATGAGTTTTTCTGGGATGAAATTGCATTCAGTCTAGCGGCATACCTTTGGAAATACAGCCCGTGAAGACCACCATTTTTGTTGCTGTGTTCCTGTTCCTTCTGTTTTCAAACCTCTGCTGTAAAGAAGTAACCATCTTGGTTCATTGTCCCACTGCAGACCAAAGTGATGGCAGAAGACACAACTGCTACATCAAAGACAGACCTGCTCTGCCTGAGTCATTGTACTCACTGAACTGAGTATTGCTCATGTTCAGTCCTTCTACATGATTTTCATTTTTTTAAAAAACAACATATTGGGGTTTTTTTCTGCCAAGAAAAATTTCTGATCACAGTAAAATGGTTACCAGGAAGCAAAATGATAACTTTTATACTTTTTTTATTTATTTTTTTTGCTTTTTAAAAGAATAGAAGTATCTAAAAGTTGTCAAAATTTGGCATATTTAGATCTGCAATTGTGCAACTTAGATACAACATTTAAAAATTGTTACCGTGTTCCAATGCATTTATAGGCTTTATTTTAAAATGAGGTCTGTTTAATGTGTGCCATGTACCTAGCCTGAAAAAAATTACTTATTCTGCCCATTTTAGTATTAATCTAAATCAGCTGTGTGTAAACTGGAAAAATGAATTCCCTGCAGAGAAGGGTAACTTCTTTAATAGCTGTTCTCCCAAGATATGGAGGAATGGAAAATATACAGTCAAAGTGATCTAACAATAGGTGATTTTTTATAGGGCTCTTTTTCCTGAGCATTGGCCATTGAAATATATTCTGAGTACATACATCAATATCCTTTGTGAACAAGAAATTTGTTTGGAGCCAGTGTAGGAGGTAAAAACATTTTGCTTGGCATCACAATGTTCCGTTATAACTGGTTTAGAATTTTGACTATTTACACACAAGTTACAGTGTGACTTTTCACTGTATTAAATTAATCACACCAGCTGTTAAAAAAAATGTATGATTAATTGGTTTTATGTAGTTTTATACCATTTATTGTGGTAGCTGTTAAAAATAGATAACCAGAGGCTAATAGATGTTAATGATCACTTTCACTATTAGAAAATCAATGTTTCTTGGATACAGAATATCTTACTGTGTTCTTTGTGCTTAGAAGTGTTCAATTTGAAAATACCATCATCTTTGTTTTACCAGCACTTGAATTTTCATGTCAAGTTTGATAAATATTTTCTGTGCAAATTAACCATGCACTTCAAGAAAGGAGATGACTGGGCATGCTACTACTTGTCTTCCAATAAGAAAACCAGACATTCAGTAATTATTTTTTTTCTGAATGTATTATTTTTCCATATGTTCATATATTTTTTTAAGTGCCACATCATCTAGGTTAAGTAAGCTTTCTGTAGCTTTTATATATTTCTTTCAAACTTGTTGGAAAGCAGTTATGATTTTTAAATGTAAATAATTAAAATTGTAAGCTATTGAGTTATTGACCACTACAGAGCTATTAATCAAGCTAAAAAATTCTACAATCAAGGTTCAGTGCTCTGAAGCACTGTAAAATAATAGTATTTGTGTTCAGTGATGCAAGTAGCCACAATTAAGCAGTTCAGTTGACAAATGAGATAGTTCATTTTATTTTGCACTTAATTGAATTGTACATGTTTGGTCACCATTGTCTCCTTCCCTTTAGTTTTGGTTTCTAGCCATTTAAACATACGCATTTATTAAAGAGACAGCAGTTAAGTGGGTGTTGGCCATTGGCTCTAGAAATGCAGACATCAAGAGCTGTACCATAAAATGTCATGCAGGGTAAAAATCCTTAATATCCCTCTAGAAAAAAATCTTAATTGTCTCCACAAAAAGTCTGATGAACATGCAGGACTCTGTCACTAACTTAAATCAAATGTGAAAAGAAGGAAAACCCTGTAGGATGTTGATATTAAATCACTTTTACCAAACAGAATCATATGACACATTTCTTCATATTTTGTTTTAGTTAGCAATGATATTTGCATTTCATCAGTCCTGTCTCACCTTGCTGTCTTGTATCCTTTTCTTTTATGTTTGCAGTCTGTTTGTTAGGATTCTGAATTTGTAACTTATCAGTCAGTTTTGTTTGTTATGTTTGTTTTTAACAAACAGTCATATTGAAAACCTGAGTTCTGGATTTCATTTCAAGATCACAAAAAAGGTTTTTTCAGTCTGTATGGGAGAAACATGTCAATTAAATGCAAATGTTGTCAAAAAGCAGTAAGATAATAGAAAGGTAATTGCAACATGGTGGTTCTTTTTTCCCATGTCTCTCACTGAAAAAGGTGATGTCAAAACCCATAGGTTCCTCCAAAGCAATATGAAGAATTTAATTGGTAACAGTCACAGAATCCACTTAGGTTATAGGTATAACAATCAGACGTGTTTGTAGATAAGACTGTAGCTGGCACCAACAGACAGAGGATTTCATGAGACTTTTAGCTCTGATGTGTGAGCAGTTTTTCGTGACTATGAAGTACCATGTTGAGTTTGGGAGGAATAAGGTAGGCATATGATGTGTAGTGCAGGCTCACTAGCTTGCTTAATTGTTTTGTGGAGCATGATTCCTATAGACTCTCCACCAATTCCTGCACAAACATTTCATGTTTGCAAAAGAGGTCATGAAGTTTTGAGTTTGTGTCTCCAAATAAAGCCCCAGAGAAGCGCACCCACAGTTCTCTTTGGAAATCACTGGGAAGACCAGATGTTCCTGCTCATATGGTTTCTTGCTCACATCAATAGAAGGCACTGATGGCATGGTGTTTCTCTTTCCCATTGCAGGCCCTACCAGTGTGGTCACTGCTCCCAGTCTTTCTCCCAACCTTCAGAGCTGAGGAACCATGTAGTTACACACTCCAGTGACCGGCCATTCAAGTGTGGCTACTGTGGTCGTGCCTTTGCTGGTGCCACAACTCTCAACAATCACATTCGGACACACACTGGGGAAAAGCCCTTCAAGTAAGTACTTGAGTAAGCATTTGCTAGCTGAGATTAGAGAGGGAAATGCATTGCTGCTGTTCACAAACATCACCGCTCCACACCGGCACATGGAAGAGGTTCCCTTGAATGCAAAGGTCAGATCACCAGATAGAACTTTTAGTGGTGTGGCTAAAATCAGAATTAAACCAGGCTTGGTTTTGGGTGCCTTGCTAGCTCTGAACAGCTTTTTTGCCCTCTGATGGGAAATTGATTGTTTTAATTAAATGACAAGCTGCTGCCAAGGAACCATAGCTGAAAATACACTCAAGACTGTGACATGTTTGTGCTGTAAGACCATCAATATGATTTTTTATGTCCATATGCTGAAGTAGATGGAACTTCACACAAAAGCTAATTTTGATGTGGTTAAATATAGGGGAGAAATATACATCTTCTTTTAGCTTCAGAATCACTGCAGAGAAAATACAACTCTGTCTTGTGGCATAAGTTTGGTAAGATCATAATAATAAATTGATAGTGTTGAACTGTCCAAGATACGAGAAAAAAAAATCACCTGGTCAAGATGGTTTTTAATTAACCAGACTCTGCTTATTTCTGAAGTTACTTTTTCTGAAATTAGAGCTAAGCACAAACCTGAGTTTCAGAAATTTTCTCTCTATACTGACCTCCAGCCATAGCACAGCTGACCAGGTGGATTTTACCCTCTGTTGTACAAGACTCTGTCTGCCTAACACGAGGTATTCTCCAAGACAGAATACAAATTTCCCATATTTGTGTCTGTGTCTTTGCTGAACTGACAGACACAAATTTTATGGATATTGTACCTGGAATAATCCCACTTTGGAAGAAAAATAATATATTGATACCAATGTATAAGATATTGATATAGCTTCTTTTGGAAGCAACCTGATGTTCCTAGGAGGAATGGGAATTAGTGTAGAAGAAGGCTTGTGTCTCTCCCAGTTCTCCAAGAACTGTCTGCCCTCTGTCTACTTTTCTCCATTTGCTTCTCTTTTCTACTTGTGCCATACTGTGCTCTCGGTCTGGTTAATGTAAGAGAGCTCAGCCATGGGGCCTGTCAGAACCACTCATAACAAGCTCTGCAGAGATGCCGATAGAGTTGCTTTGCCTCCATATATGGTTGCAAGGAAGCATGGCCTCCATACGTGTCTCTGCTGGGGGCAACGGGACAGAGCTGGGAACCAAATACTGCATACACAGTACAGACAAGCAATCATGGCTAGGATAGCGTGGTAGGTGACAAAACAGAAACTCAGAGCATCTAAGCATCGACTCTATAGCTGGTCTGTTAAATGATCAGAGCCTGTAGAAAGTAAGACAAAAATAGTGTGAGCAATCAGATTGATTTTATCTAGTTGCTGTGTAAATAGATTTTAGTAATTAATGGAAGAGGTTTCCAGGTCAAAATGGAAAATAGATTTCTTTTAATGTTAAGGTGTTACTTATGTGTAACCTTGTTGACTCCACTTAATTTTTTCCTTAACATCCTGTTTTTGTCATGTTTCCAATAGATCTGCTATTTTGCCTCATTTAGAGTCATTATTTTTCCCCTTTGGTTTAGTAATTTTTTTCCACTTTTCCAAAATGGTCTTGACTATAGCACAATTTGATTCGTGAAAGGGCTTAATATATGTACAACAGTTAACCAGAGGTCTGGTATTTGTTTGTTTGTTTTGCCCTGCTTATGCTGAAGTACTTAAGTGTTCCGGGATGTATCTGCCATTCCGAAAGCTGCAGGGAAGAGCAACAAAAAATGTGGGTAACTTTGTACTGCTTCTTTGTGATGTATGGCATAATTTCATTCTTGTAAGCTTTTAATTTAGTTTCTTCCATAATCTCAAGAACAGTATCAGGTTCTCTGTAGAAGACTTGTTGAAGTATTTGCAGTAAGCTGACCGGTAATTTCACATGAAGCTAAATCTAGAGCTGCAGATCTTCCCATCCCTGCTGGTCAGATAAGGACATACATGCCCTGATCCTGCAAGCTGTTCAAAAAGGCAGATTTGCCTTTCATGCAGGTCTGCTTGCATTTGAGAGAGGGGAAAGGCAGAAAACTTATCCAGAAATTGATACAACACCATCTCTGCTGGGGGAAAAAGAGATAGCTGCAGCTCATCTTGGTGTCTCATCACTATTTAGATCCTCCTTTGAAAAGGAGGAGTCAAAGACCTGGTATTAAGTAAGATTAGGAAATAACCTCCACAAAATCTATTAAACAAGAATCATAAATGGGACAAACGAGACTTCTGTCTTTTTATAATGCAATTTAAGTTTTAAATGTTTGTCTACAAAGGGATTTTGAGTGTACTAAAAAAAGCGTAAAACAGAAAAGTCTTGTTCAGATATGGTTTCCGTACGTCAAAAAGATCTATGTTTGTGGTAATGCACATATTTATGTTGAATAATGTTTTTACTATTAGCAAGAACAACCATGCATAGATAGTGCTAAATTACTTGAATTCTAGCTAAGTTATTTTTTAAATTACAGGCATAATTTTAAAGGTATTGCTAAGTTCAATTTCATAGGTGAACATGGGCAGTCAACTGGACAGTTAACTTGAATCTACTGTGAATGTCAACTCTCTATTTCTAATGCAAGGCATGTTTGTAATTGGTATTTGAACAAATTACAGTGTGCATGTATTAAGCAGGCAGTTTGAAACACTAAGTGTATGTTCATATGCATATTATTTTCAGAAGGTGGTTTTAAAAATGGTGAACATAGAGTGATTGTATTGATTTTAAAATGTTTCAAAATATATCAAATTAATTTTTATTTAAGACAGTCTGTGATTGGTTAAAAAGCTTTTTTTTCTGTGAGAAGGAGCATTCTTTGTAGGTCCTGAGTAACTTTGGGTGTATGGTGGAAGACTTTTCTATTTGCTTTTCATTACAGATAACAATGCTAAGTGAGGTTATCTGCAGTCAAAGCTTTAGCTGTATTGCCTGGACTGCAGGTCCAGCTAGAAGGGATTTCTTTTCATGTCACCACAAGCTATCAAGTCAGCCTCACCACTGTAAAGTTTTTGTGTATTCTTATCTTACTGAAGTCTCCGCTATGACTGCTAGTCTGGGAACAAAGCTCTTAAGTAAATTAAAAGGTAGGAGAAGAAGGAAAATAATTGGCCATCTTTGTTTTCTTAAATTCTTCCCCCTGGTCTCTTCCCTTTCAATAAAATTAAAGAATAGTTAATTTGCCTGCAGAATCAGGGTTCTGCAAATATCTCATATTCAGAAGTCAAGCAAAGAGAATTAGAGGAAAGATTCTTTCAAATTGTGATAACCCAGGTGTTTTTCATTGTTTCTTACTGAAATGCAAAACTGGGGAACATTAATTTCAAGTTGAATATAGATGTTATACCTGCAGTATCATCTCAAATGAGTTTTAAATTTAGTGTTAAATGTAGTTCTTGAATGAAAGCTTAAAATATTTTTTTGGAAAATATTAAATGAAGGTATTTTTTCCTAAAACGGACCCTCAACATTTTCTTCATCCAAATCCTTTCACAGAGGTTGTCATAAACTTGGGAATTAAATCAATCCTTTCTATAATCCTCAATGTCAATGTTTTGAAAACACTGTGAAGTGAATAAAGAGACCAGTGACAATGAGGGCTATCCAGCCAAACTCAGAAAAATCAGTACCTTAGAAATATCCAAACCCCATTAATGTTCACGTTTTTTGTGAATTTGAGAACCATTTTGTTTACCACCGTCACTCAATAAAACCACATAGGGAACCCCTGTGGTAGAATGAAGTCTTGTGTTTGATAAGGTTGAATGTTGTAGTACAACATTGCTCCTTACATTTAAAACAAAGGTACAGACACATTGTAAAAAAAGAAAACACAGATCCATTTTTGGCTGATGGTATCTAATTGAGTGAGGACTCTTAAATATCTTCTTTGGATCTACAGTGTGTCAGGGGCTATTTAAATTACTCGCAAGTGCCATCAGATACCTTAAGTGGAAATTAAATGGTCTCTCATTTGATAGGCGCCATTATTGCCAATACTCCTATCTACAGTTGAGACTTAAGCAAAAATTTGTTGCATGTCTAATAGCCAGGCTTGGACTCAGTCCCATGGTTACTCTATGAGTGGTGGCATGAGAGGGGACTCTTTTTCCTTTCTGTTTTGGCTACTATTCAAGCTTCAAATGTAACTTTAAATGTGTAGTTTGTAGTACAGAAACATGTACACAGAAGCATGAACATGCATGCCCACTAGTCTCAAAGACACAGGTCATTGCAGTGGTTATTCTGCTATGAAAGGCTGGGAAAGGATAGTTGATAGAGGGAAAGAGTATATAATAATTTAAAAGAAAATGTATTCCTGCTTTTTCTCCTTTTCCTACTTACTGTGAAATAGTTATGCTGACTTCTGTGATACTATTATCTTCACCTTTCCTATGAGTTTGTGTCCAGCAAGGATTTCTCTAGACCATACTGAAAAGAGGAGGCAGAGACCTAATACAGGTCCCTGCCTGTAAGCCAGGGATATCCAAATATCCAAAACTATAGCCCTGAAAACACGGTCCACACTCTCTGCAATTGTCTAGAAAACACTAGGCACCTAGAGTACTATCTGAAGGTTAGCCAGGTTCATGAGAAAGCCAAGGGAATTAGATGCTTTGCCAAAGGCTTTATTCTGACTTTTCCTCAAGGGTTGTGTAGTGCAGACAGCGCAGCCCAACCAGTAGCAATGCCTGGCACCCATAGACCTCCTGCCAACAGGTAGATACTTGTAGCAAGAGATTTGTTGTTTTCTGGTGTCTCTTTAGCATCGTTCTTTCCTGTGCCTGTATGAAAGTGCCCCAGAACAGCCTGTAGCTGGGAAGTTAGAGCACTCTCATGGCAGAAAAAGCTTGTGGAGTGAGCCTTACTGTCTGCTTTCAAGAGTAATGCAAGGTGACGAGTGAATGCAGTGCCCAGCTCTAGGCTCCCGGGCAAGCTCCATAAAGGGTAAGGAGGCCTGCCACAGCTTCATGGTCAATGGTTTTAGTGAGTAACTCTGCTTTTAGGTCATGTTGTAGCCTTTCTCTGATTCACATATGGACCCT
>VZZY01008007.1:17500-19365 GCA_013400335.1 Eurystomus gularis
GTCAGCCTCCTCAAACCAAAGGGCATTTCATTTCCATAGTCTCATGCCTCACTCTGTGTGCACTTTTTCATGTGAATAATTTCATTCAACAGCATTGAGTTGGCATAGACATTCTGGAAAAAAAAAAAACAACAAACAAATAATGTTGTATATCTGCAAATATACATTATGCAAAGAAGCGAGGAGGAAAACTATGTTAAACTGACAGAGATCTCAAATTAAGGCTAATAGCTATGAAGGACAGAGGCAGTAGAAAGTATTTTAAATGTTTAGGATTCCATTCTATGTGTAAATTGTGTTATGAGGAGCAAAAAAGCAAGATGCCTTTTTTTTGTTTGGGCGATTGATTTAATGGCTTGCTGATTTCCAGGAAAACTGATCAGAAATCCCAGCTGTAGTCCATTGATATTTTTACTCTCTTGGTTTAGATCAAATGGAAAATGCTCCTGTATTAGACGAAACTTTGAACATTCTTGGGCTCAGTTTCAAAAAAGCTGAATCTGAACTCAGATACTTCATAAATAGCTTGGAGGCTTCATAGTATTCACTTCATGGAAATATGCCTGGTACAGTTGTGAATGAAAGGAAGCCAAAATATTCCCAACATCAATGTAAAAAGCTCAGATGTCGTTACATTGGTTCAACTTAACAATTTCCATATTGGCTTTTTTCAAGTTTTATCCTTGATGTATTTCAGATTTCATGACTTTGTCTAATCAAAGAACGGTTTTCACTTTCAGAGACCAGCAGTGCTTGTTTATATAATGATTGTCTCAATGCTAGAGCTGTAGTTTGATAAAAATGTAAAAAAAAAATTAAAAATTTAAAAAAAAAGAAAAAAAACACGCAAAAAACCCAAACCAAACTACAAAAACAGAAAACCCAAAACAACAACATCAAGAAGCAAAACCTGAACAGTTCTGAGGTCATGCTATAACATAAGGTAAAACTGCAAAATATATTTGTGGAGATTATGGGGATTAAAACAGATCCATTCAGTTTTGTACCAAAACTGAAGTGCTGGGTAGCTCATAAGGGCTCAGTTGGTTATATTAAATATTTTAAAAACATTTATGGGGATGATTTTAAATATGTAGATAATTAACTGTCCAATTCTGTAAAGGGCTAGACAGAATCAGCTACAGATTTACCAGGTTCAGACCATTTATGAATTCTGCAAAGAGCTCAGTCAGAAAAGGAGAATACAGTAAAATTCAAATACTTTTAAAGGGAATTTAAAAGCTAAGACATCCTTACTTCAGGATGTTCATTTATTATATTGTAGAAACCACACTGCAGAATCTGGAGTTTCCAAAGATTTGCAGGGAATTACTTCAGGAGTTACTGTATTTGTGTTTGGCCATGAAAAACGTAATACATTGTGGAAAAAAAAAAACCACAACATTTTTTAATCGTTGTTCTAGAAAGTACCAGATTGTCTCATAAAGAGGTTTCAGCCCTATGAGTTTTTCAACTCTTTCTCAGTGCAGAGATATGGGGAATGAGCAATTTACCTAATTTTGTCCTCTAAACTATGAGAGATTCTTAGCTACTATGTGAATGTGTTTGTTTCTTTGTTTGTTTGCTTTTTAGGTTCAAAGAAGCATGGGAAGCTTGGTAGGAAGAATTGTACCTTAAAGGTGACTATTTGAACATTGTTTTGTTCCTAGCAAGGCTAAGCAAACAGAAAATAAACCAAAACTTGATCCCATACCTTTCAGACCTTCACAACAGGTAGTTCATACCTTCCCTTATTTAAGAGCCTTGATGTAAAGTAAGATCTTGTTGGGGCACCAGCTTTTAGTTAACATTTGAACAGCAGTTGTAGATCATTTCTGCAAACAAGCAGATATTTTTACAAAAAT
>VZZY01008022.1:9106-33631 GCA_013400335.1 Eurystomus gularis
AAGTTGGAAGTGACCTCTAGAGGTCATCTAGTCCAACCCCCTACTCTAACAGGTTGCTCAGGTCTGCGTTCAGTCAAGTCTTGAACCCCTCTATGGACAGAGAGTCCACAGCATCTTTGGGTCACCTGCTCCAGTGTTTGACCACCCTCAAACCCGACACAATTACAGGCAACTCCCTCTACCTATTTACAACCTTTGTTGAACGGCATATTAAAAAAAACCACCTGTTAGCTAGTTTTTTAAAAATTGTAGATCCACTTCTAATGACCTAGACAATATGCAGCTGTGGGAGAATTTTCTGTGAGTAAAACAGAGAGATGTGGCAGAGTTTGGCTTTTTTTCTCCATATGTTTAAAGTGAACATCAGCAATTCAAGCTGTAGCTTTGTTTAAGGATGCAGAAGTCCAGTGTTGAAGCCCTCACTGGCATTTGATGATACTCAGGATGACAAAGGCTCCCTCCTGTGATCTGATGAAACAAGGGAAACCTCAGGGAGCAAAGTGTAAACAAGGAGAAGCTTCCTTGCTACTTCTCCGTGTGGAAACATCACCTGCGGAAGAGGCGAGGACACCCTTTTGCACAAAGAAGAAACTATTCAAAACAGGCTGTAATTCGTAGAGCACATGAGGAAAGCAGGTAGATAAGATGGTAAAAGAAGCGTGACATGCTAACATGAAAAAGGAAGATGTTTTACCTAGGTAAGAGCAAAGCTGCACTGGTCTATGAAAATGGGGAGAAAAAACATATGTCTTTGAGGATGTCAGGAAAAGGAGATGCAGTCAAGGGACCTGACTGCAAGAAAGTCAACTTCTTCCTTGTAAGAGCATTGTATGGAGATATCCCATGGCACAACAAACCCACAGAGCTGAATTTTTTATATATTCTTATCAAAACAGCCACATAGAGAAATGTATTTCTATTTAACAGACTGTGAAATCAAGGCACAGAAAGATTATGGTGGCCCAGAGCTCACAGTCTTATAAAATGTGCACGCTGGCTTTCACTGATGAGGGAAAGGAAGGAAATAATCCTTCAGCTCCAGGTTTCTTCCACGTGCGCTGTTTACTCTCCCTGCTGCAAATTCCCTTAGAAATAAGGAGACATTGTATTGATAAGGATAAGTTTGGGCAGTTTTACTCTGTTATGATGGTGGTGACTAAAGAGATGCTTCCTCTGGCTTTCCCATCCCTCCTGGTCACGGTGCTAGGCGAGCTTCTCTAAAACTGGATCATGCGTACTTCAGCTGTGGGGAAGCTGGTGTGGCAGAGATTCGTTTCCAGAACTTTATTTCAAAAGAAGGATTTTTAATAAGGAATCTCAGCACATGGGTGTTGTGAGAGGCCAGAAGTTTTCTCTGGCCTACCTGGCTCTCAAGTACCCTGCCCAGTCTGAGTGAAAAGAAGGACATCATCTAGCAGACCTCATTAAATGGTCATCCTCGCCAGACTCTGACATGGAATCATAGAATGATGTGAGTTGAAAGGGACCTCCAAGATCATCTAGTTCCAACCCCTCTGCCATGGCAGGGACACCTCCCACTAGACCTGGTTGCTCGAGGTCCCGTCCAGCCTGGCCTTGAACACCTCCAGGGATGGAGCATCCACAGTCCCCCTGGGCAACCTGTGCCAGTGTCTCACCACCCTCAGAGTGAAGCATTTCCTTGTAATTTCCAATCTAAATCTGCCCTCTTCCAGTCTGAAGCCATCACCCTTCGTCCTATCACTACAAGCCCTTGTAAAAAGTCCCTCCACAGCTTTCTTGTAGGCCCCCTTCAGATAGTGGAAGGCCACCAGAAAGTCTCCCTGGAGCCTTCTCTTCTCCAGGCTGAGCAACCCCAACTCTCTCAGCCTGTCTTCACAGGAGAGGTGTTCCAGCCCTCTGATCATCTTTGTAGCTCTTTGTCTACATTTTAGACAATATAAGGTAGCATACGGAGTAAATAATCCTTGAATTATTTTGCAGAATTTCATCCTACACTGTTTGCAAACTATGGGATTGTTGCTTTCGTAACAGATTTTTATTTTGTCATTTTCCCCCCCACACCTCAATCCATCCATGTTTGAAATTGCCACCCTTGATGATTCTTCTTTTCCCTTTCTTTCTCACCAGCCGCTTTCCCAGTTGCTCAAGGGGCAAACAGGCAACCATTCAGACCCGTCTCCATCTACACACACCCCCTAAAGTCTGTGTTTACAAACAGAATGATAAAAATGGCACAGTTTAGCACAAAAAGGAACCACAGGTCTGAGGAAACAAAAATGAGCTGCAGTTTTAGCAATCAAGGCTTGTAATAGACTACATAAATTCTACTGCACACAGAAATAACAAGACCTTCTTGAACCCTCCCAGTGATTAATTAGGAAGCCTGTCTTACAGATTTTTCTCTCAGGTGTAGTAACCTCGTGGACCTTAACATTAAGAACTAATAAATAAATGCTTGGTTAAGCACAAACTGGTTGATAGGCAGTGAAAAAGAGTGATGATCTTGGGTTTTATGCAAGACAGTTATCCTGTCCTGTTACCTTAGAGGACAAAATCATACCAAATAAAAATAAAAATTTCAAGTGCCGGGTACAATGAATTATTTAGAAAAATTCATTTCCAATGAATTCCAATGAAACTACATTTCCAATATTAATGCAACACGCAGGAAGTATAGAGCTTAAGTTGCATATAGGGTACACTGATTTCCTACTATTTTTGGATTAGCTGCACTGAAAATCTGAAATGAAAACCGGGAGGAAAGCTACAAATAATTTAACTGGCATAAATAAACCACATGCATTTTATGTCATAATATATGCATATGTCGAAAGATGATTTTATTTTTTAACCTTTAAACCATTTTGTTTTCAGTGTGCTTCTAAGGATCACAGTGCGATTACCTTACAGGAGGAGAGGAGCTGGAGATGTCCCTTTAAAGAAAGCTTGACAGTATATAAAACACACTGACATCATTAACTCTTCTCACAGATTACCTGGCACATTAAATGTTCTATATTTATTTGCCTCCACATTGCACATTACCCTTGACGTTGTTTTACGCAAATCTGATGTAATATACAAACATGAAATTCAATATTACCTAAAAGATGCAATAACTCCAGTTCTGCCCGCTTTGGTTTGCATTTTCATGAGGAAGTTATGATGATTAATTAAGCAAGATGATTAGAAGAGAAATTACTACAATTCATAGACATTTAGATTGCCAATTATGTATTTGCTTATTAAATTTGAGATCACTTAAACTGTGTTACTAGACATGACAGCCTTGAACTTGTTGTGAGCAATATAAGGAAATGGTCTTAATAGATGAAATCGAACATTTTTTTTAGAAGCGTGACACAGGAAAACCTTAATTCTGTCGTTTATATATCTTGTAATATACAACCCTTACTTGTATAAGCACAAATTGGTTTTTGCATTTTCAGCAGGGCCGAAACATCGAATTTTCAGTGCCACAGTAGAGATGTCTGTGTGAGCAGCAAACAGCAACTGCCAGGGAAGCTGGATGTGTGCGATGAATGGTTCCTACCTGACGGCTGCTTATGGATGGAGGAGCTGGGGATACCCGCTTTGATGGCAGCAGTCTTGTGAGGAGCACAAGTGTGGTGAGGAGCAGCTTGAGGGACCTGGAGTTGTTGAGCCTGGAGAAAAGGAGGCTCAGGGGAGACCTTCTTACTCTCCACAAGAAAGGAGGCTGGAGGCAGGTGGGGGTCAGGCTCTCCTCCCAAGGAACAAGCAACAAGACAAGAGGAAACGGCTTCAAGTTGTGCCAAGGGACATTTAGGATGGACATGATGAACAATGTCTTCTCTGCAAGGGCTGTGAAGGGCTGTGCCAGGCTGGGCAGGGCAGTGGTGGAGTCCCCATCCCTGGAGGGGTTTCCAAGCTGTGGAGATGTGGTGCTGAGGGACATGGGTTAGTGGTGCTGGGTTAATGGTTGGGCTCGATGACCTTGAAGATCTTTTCCAACCAAAATGATTTTATTCTATGGCCATCAGAAAGTGGGTGACGCAGAGGAGTACAGTATTTGTGAGAACAGTAAGACAACTCCTGCTCATTTACTGATTCTGATTTCCCCCTGAAGTAGGAAACCCAGATTGTCCACTTTTCTAAGTTAACTACAAAGGAAGATGCAGGAGGCAAAGGAGAAGGCTACCACAGGAGATTTTATTCCAGTGCATGACAGGTAGGAGAGATGTCTACAGTTTTTCTGAAGATAAAAGGAACTTGGCCCATTTGGTTGTTTTTTCCCTCTTTTCTCCCCTCCAGGGCAACGGACAATATGAGAAGAAAGTGCAAAACCTCGTAACATCTGAAGCAATGCTTAGCTGGTCAGGTCAGGATGCTTCCATTCAGAGGATTCAAGGATCTCTGCTTAAGAGGATACCTTACTATAAATCCAGACAGCAGAATTTCTTAGGAAACAAAAAACATATTTAAAAGAAAAAGCAGAGTAAGATGTATGCAAAACCCTTAGAGTAAGATCTCAATATTCTTTCAATTTTTTTTTTTTTTCCTATAGAAGTAAAATATAAACAGAGTTGATAAAATAAATGGGGAAGGCTTTTCATATCCTGTAAAATAAAACATCCGACTGTATTCTGAAACAGCATGAGATGTCAGCTGCTAAGCACATCAGTGGGTCTTGGCAAAAGTAAATTTAAATAAGATATGAACTGTGTTACGCACTGGTAGGAAGCCTATAAATTAATTTGACCTGTCAGCTGAAAGTTGAAGGGTGTGTGTCCAAACTTAAATAAATCCTCATGCTGCTTTTACTAATTAACATCTGTAAAAACCTACCCCCACTGAAAAGCACCCTTAATATTTCACTTATTCCTTCTTCCAAGCTCTTTTCCGTACCTGAGGTTACGGGATGGAAATTATATTCCTGAATTTCTGACGTGGCTGCATTTTAATCCTCCCTGTGTTCCTTAATTTTGAAATCCACGTTGTGACAGCTCACCCCTACCCCTTGATTAATGCCTTGCAGGAACCCCTATGTATGCCTCGCCTGTAAGTGATCTAATTTTGTGCGGGAATGCCTGGGCTGGTAACGTTGAACCGATTCACCACCCAGGTGGCTACATTTGGACTAAATGAGCTGTGAAGAGCTTCATCTAGGGCCATCGCAGTCTTTCTTCATGTAGCCCCCCGCGGTATGCAGCCACTGCTCCAAACATGATTTGTCACAACCCATCAATAGAAAATAAATTATTGCCATTCTTGCTTGTCAATGGACTTGTCTTCACTTCGCCTGGCCTGATGATTGGGAGCTCAAAGGGAACATTTCCAGCCTTTGTGAAGCATGATTATGACCGAGCACACTACTCCCCTATGCATCCTGGCCAGTAAAAACATGTAGGAAAAGCAAATTATTTCGATGTTTTGCACCGATGATTAGAGCATTAGCCATGGATGCTAGAGAAGCTGACATCTGACAGTCAGGGCTTGTTCAGTTCTGACATTTATTTGCTCATTTTAATGCCACCGGTAAGTGCAAGGTTGCAGCGTGCACGTAGGTGCAAAGAACGTACGCTCATGCTGGAGTGCAAAAGTATGAGGGGAATGACCTTGGCAAGATCGCAAATCTTTAAGGCAAAGAGATAAACTATACGTAAAAGTGAAAAACCTAATTTAAATCTGTTTTCGCAGCTGTAATTTCCTCAGGCATGTAAATATGTCCGAATAAATATGGCTGCAAAAATGTTGAAAGGGGCATCTTACTTCTTGGTGTTTTTTTCTGCTGAATTTCACAAGAAGTGGCAGCTGACCTCTTTGAATGAACACTGTAACGATACATCAGCTTTTAAAAATCACTTCATTTTCCTTAGGCCACAGAAGAGAGAATGAAATAGCTCGAACAGATGGTATTAATTTGGGTTTTGAAACTCAAACACACCATAGGTCAGAAGGTAACTGCTGTAACCACGTAGGCAAAAGCATGGATAGGATGTTCTCCATCATGGATACATCTGGATCGGAGTGGAAAGAAGCCCAAAGTTATCTGTTCTAATCTGCAGTATATAAATAATATGTGGCTTGAGACCAGACCCTGTATTATTTTACATCTGAAATATTTTTTGTAAGATACTGACCAGGAGCAGCACTAAGATGGAGAAATGTCTCCTGTCCATCTTACTGAAAAAAGCACTCAGTTGTGTTCAGTAAAGATGCCTTAGATGAAACCAGAGATGGTTCTTGACCAATAGTTTGTGTATTTTCAACAGGGGCCATCTAAACTGTAGTTTAAAAAAAGGTGAATATTCAAAGCCTCAATTAAGGGATCAAGTTTTGCTAACTGAGCACTGGGAATTGTTAAGGAGGAAATCACTGTGAAAATGATGCTCTTAATCAATCATTTATTGGGATGTTTCACAGAAATTCTTTTTGTTTATTTCTTTGGAACACCAGAAACAAACAAAAAACGCCCAGTTTTGCTGATGATACCAAACCGCGGGGAGTGGCTGACAGACTAGAGCTGTGCTGTCATTCAGCAAGTCCTCGACAGGCTGGAGAGCTGGGTGGAGCAAACTTCATGAAGTTCAACAAGGGTAAGTGTCGGGTCCTGCCCCTGGGGAGGAATCACCCCCTGCACCAGGACAGGGGAGGGGTGACCTGCTGGGAAGCAGCTCCATGGAGGGGGGCCTGGCAGTGCTGGGGGACAGCAAGTTCATCATGAGCCCGCAATGTGGTGTTGTGGTGAAGAAGGCCAGTGGTCTCCTAGGGTGCATGAAGAAGAGTGTGGCCAGCAGCCTGAGGCAGGTTCTCCTGTCCCTCTACTCCACCCTAGGGAGGCCACCTCTGGGGTTCTGTGTCCAGTTCTGGGCTCCCCATTCAAGACAGACAGGAACTACTGGAGAGAGTCCAGTGGAGGCTCCAGAGAAGCTGAGGGGCCTGGAGCATCTCTGTGCCCAGGAAAGGCTGAGAGCCCTGGGGCTGCTGAGCTGGAGAAGAGAAGCCTCAGAGGGGATCTAATCAATGCTGATCAAGAGCTCAAGGGCCCATGGGGCGCAAGAGGATGGGGCCAGACTCTTGTCAGTGGTGCCCAGTGACAGGACAAGGGGCAACGGGCACCAGCTGGAACCCAGGAGGTTCCACCTGAGCAGCAGGAGAAACTTGTTTGTTGTGAGGGTGTTGGAGCCTGGCCCAGGCTGCCCAGAGAGGTTGTGGAGTCTCCTTCTCTGGAGAGATTCCAAACCTGCCTGGACATGATCCTGGGCCCCCTGCTCTGGGTGAGCTGCTGGAGTAGGGGGGTTGGACGAGGTGATCTCCAGAGGTCCCTTCTAACACCTACTATTCTGTGATTCCGTCATTCTGTAAAAACAGCAATTCAGGCGAGTGCTGTGTCTTTACAATACAATTGCAAAATACTTACTGATTTTGTTAAAACGGTGGTGCCAGCCTACAACCAGCCATTGTACACCACAGAAGTAGCTCACTGAATAGATGCTTGACGCGTGAAAAGACTCGAGATACAGCCAGGTACATGCGCCTGGCCCTGGGAACGCCTGACATATAGTGGGTCAGTGGCACAACTCTCATCTGCAACGAACCACGTGGACTGCTCCAGTAGAAAAAGTGGCCACAGCTCCTACAACTGTGCTCCTTGGACTGACGAGGCTGCGTAACAAAACTCTCACACGTTGCAGAAAAGGCTGAATATGTGCAGGGCAAAGACTCAGCGATAAGAAGACAAGTCAAAAGAAACTGAAATGGATTATTTCTTTAAATCTTGCAATACTCAACAGCTGCTCGGAACTGGAAGTGCTTTAGATGCAATATATGAAACCGTAACACAGGAGGTCATTATGTCTCAAATCTGTACGACTATACAGATACTTAGCCTGTTGCTGAATAGGAGACAAAAACCGAGCTAAAAACTATACTAGAGAACCAAAGATAGATGTTTTCATACACCTATCAACTCAAGTGTTTCAGTAATCTGATGCTGTTGAAAATAAGATATGTAACAGCTAGACAAAAGTTATATTAAAGAGAAATTAAATCCTTCTCCTGTTTTACAAACACTTTCTGAACAGCCTGTCCAGGATATGAATATAGGACAGTGAATATACAAGCCCAGCAGCCACCGTCCTCCTGGGCTGCATCCCCAGCAGCGTGGGCAGCAGGGCAGGGAGGGGATCCTGCCCCTCTGCTGCGCTCTGGGAGACCCCCCTGCAGTGCTGGGGCAGCTCTGGAGTCCTCAGCACAGCAGAGACATGGACCTGCTGGAGCGGGGCCAGAGGAGGCCCCAGCAATGATGGGAGGGTGGAAGCCCTCTGCTGGGAGGCCAGGCTGGGAGAGTTGGGGTTCTTCAGCCTGGAGAGGAGAAGGCTCCGGGGAGACCTTCTTGGGGCCTTTCAGTGCTTTGAGGGGGCTGTCAGAGAGATGGGGACAGACTTTTGAGCAGGGCCTGTTGGGACAGGACAAGGGGTGACGGTTTGAAACTAGAAGAGGGAGATTTAGACTGGAGACAAGGAAGAGATTTTTGCTGCTGAGGTGGTGAGAGCCTGGCGCAGGTTGCCCAGAGAGGTGGTGGCTGCCCCATCCCTGGCACCATTGCAGGTGAGGTTGGCCGGGGCTCTGAGCAACCTGCTCTGGTTGCAGATGTCCCTGCTCCCTGCAGGGGGGTTGGACCAGATGACCTTGAAAGGTCTCTTCCAACCTCAAACATTCCATGATTCTATGGTCATTCATGCAGCAGCTCTGCTCGCTGTACAACCATGGCCCAGCAGCAGCGTGGCCCACGCTCTTCATAGAGTGAACATGTGGCTACACGAAAAGAAGGAGAAAGTACTGAATCCTGTAATTATTAAAGCTCTCTCATATTGTAAGCAGAAAATGCCCATGAGTCTTTGTAAAGGCTTTTGCAATACTCTGTACAGATTTGTGTACCCAAGGACAAATATTTTTGTTCCGAGTATACCAGGGATATACCAAATATCCAATTCTGTGTTTGGGTGAGCATTTAACTTTAGATTGTAAACAGATGAAGCTGAATTGGCAACTTATAGCTTAATATAGCAGAATTTTGTAAAAATTATCCTATAACAATAGTTATTCTATCTCTTGACATAATAAAACAAAATGTTAGATACTACTTTTCCTATTGTATTTTCTTAATACCCTGCTATTGTCATCAGAAGCATAATAGAAAAAGACTTTACTGCGCATACATTATTTTCTTTTGATTAAACAGGTGCACTGAAATCTCAATAATTCAAAATCATAATTAAATACCTCATTTTTTTCATTGCTTTTAAAAGTAAACACATTTTGGCAATTAAATTCTGAAAGGAGATGTTTTTTTCCTTTCTTCTTTTTAAAAGTTATATTTCTAAAGAATTAGTATTGGCAGATTTATTCACTCTCAAAGGTGGAAGACCTTACTCAGAGTGATCTGACGGTACTATTCATAAAGAGAATGACTCTTCCACATCATCCTTAGTTTTACTTTACACTTCCACAATACTTTGGAGTTGCTCATAATTTGCAGGCATGTAGATTGAATCAGAATGAAAATTCTACAACTCGAAGGTGAAATAAGGACTCACTAATAGCCACATTATAAGGGAAGTTTGTTTATGACAGCAATCTGGGTAAAAGATTGGTAAAGTACAGCTCAGTACTATTTGTGTAAGAAGTTGCTTCAGTAGATTAGGATATGTTTGAATGGATTTAATCTGAAAAAAACCCAACAGCCTGTATGTTCAGAAATTACTACAGAATACAGAAATTGGGATCTTCTAGCAGGTCTGCATTCTGTGATTAGATACTTAACATCATTTTCCCCCAGGCTCAAAATAAAGCATCTGGAAGGTCACGCACACACACACAAAAAATTCAACATAAAATATTATTCACATTTAAAAGGATGGGCCAACATCCATGGGCGGTTTAACCACAAACAAAAGATGGGAGCACTCTCATATTTTGCATTAATATAACACGCATTGGCTCTGGAGTGAGTTAATGCAACTAATGTTCACACGGATGCAGCATTTGAACACCTGAGCAGCCTCTGCTTGGCTTCTTTTTACTGCCCTGACTTGTGTTATAAAAAGGTAAGAAGGAAAAAAGGAAATAGCTACCACTGAAGAGGTGCATATGATACGTGAATATGAAGTCCTATTGTACTTGTTTCAGTTAATGAAAAATACCTTACATTTTTATCACAAAAAATACGATCCACCCCCACTAAGAAATAAATTTTGCCTTTAAGCTTTAGGGGGAAGCCATTATCTCAGCTTCTCTAAAAGCAAAGGTTAATATTTCTGTGTCTCACTGCACATGTTCCAAGTTTCCTTCCCCTGCTACAAGCCACTACCAAATTTTTCTAAAGCACACGATTTAGGGCAAGGAATGAAAGAGAAGAGTAAGCTGGGAAAAAAAAAAATAAAAAAATTACTTCTACAGGCGTCAAAACAAAACATTGGTGGGTTTTGTAGAAGTGGCATGATAATTATAAAAAATATAAATATTCAAGATAAATTTTGCTTCCATGTCTGGACTCAGCCACACATTGACAGGCTGACGGTGTGCACGAGCAGTACCATCATTTTGAATATATGGCAGTAAAATTCACCAGAGAGGACACGCTGCTGCTAATATAGTGGGTTAGAAAACCTCAGGTTTAGCTGAGGCTAATCTTTCATTGCGTTAAAAAGGTCATCTTGATTCGTAAGATTTTAAGAAATAAGAGAAAGGAAGTACAGGAGGTTATTTACAGGCACGCAATAATCACATTGAGAATGGCATTTACAGAGCCCCCCAAATCATCATTTCACCATAACATTTAAGTCTTTTGTTGCAAATTCAAGTTATGAAAAGTGCAAAAAAGGCCCTTAATCCTGATAAGTAACTAAAAAAATTAAATTGTTTTTTTCCTGCAGTATTTCAGAGAAATAAGAGCACTTGAAGAGCAGTGTGCAATCTTAGACTATTCAGCCAATGTGTGTTTTCCTAAGTATGACTTTTAAAGGAAATTATTTAATTTTTCCTCTCAATGTAATGAAATTTAATGGTACATGGACACTTATATCTGAGATTGAAGACAACCATGTTGTTGATATATACATCCCTATATATGTAATTTAAAAAATATTTTAAATAATGTTATTATAATACATTTACTTGTAAAAATACATTGTGTTTAAGCAGGACCAACATTTTTATGATTTGAAGAGGCACCTACAGTATTCTCAGTAGTTCTGAGCAAGAGCTCAGATATTAAGACAAGAGTTAATCACAACTCTCTTTTAGAGGATAAAACTACCTTCTTTAATTATTACACTGAGGATTTTCTAATTCAACAATATAGTCCCACTAATAATTCTGTCTAGAAGAAATTTGCATGTTTTAAATTGGAGACATTTTAAAATACCATGCTTAAATCCTGATTGTAGGAGAAAGTTCTTTTTTAGATTTATTTCAGCTTCTATCAGGTGGCATTATTTTTCCAATAGTCACTAACTCCATACATCTCATTTGAGGCAGCTATGTCCAACCTATAATTATTTTCTTCTAATGAGAGTAATTCATGGTTAATTATTCAAAAGGATTCTTCTTCAAAATCAACCCCAATTCTTGCCATGGCACTTTTAAAATGTAAGATACAAATAAAATATTCCTCAATGCAAATTTTCGCAATAAAAGCATGTCTATTTTGCTTTCTTAAAATAGCACTGGAATATTTGTATAGCAGTAAGGACTCTGGTAGTACCAAAATCATAGACAAAACTATTTGCTGCCGTATAGGCGCACAAATTCCGATGCATACGGTGCCCTGCACATGATCAGTGTCTTTAATCTGCAGTGACCAAGCTAGAGTGTTTCTGTGCAGCTGAAGGCTCTGACTGTGGCAAGGAATATCCTGAGACCTCAAAAACACTGCAAGAACTCAGACTTTCCTACAATCTTGTGTAAGGTCTAATAAAGTTTAACTTAACCATAGCTTTGCTCATTCATAGTTGGTGTAAACTTCGATTTGATGAAATACAGTCACACTTTATGTGATTAAGACTCCGAAGAGATGTTCTTGCAGCCCTGCAATACATACAGGGGCCTACTAAGAAAGATGGAGAGAGACTTTTTAGCAGGGTCTGTAGTGACAAGACAAGGGGCAACAGTTTTGATGTGAAAGAGGGTAGCTTTAGATCGGACATAAAGAAGAAAGTCATTACTATGAGGGTGGTGAGAGCCTGGCGCAGGTTGCCCAGAGAGGTGGTGGCTGCCCCATCCCTGGCACCATTGCAGGTGAGGTTGGCCGGGGCTCTGAGCAACCTGCTCTAGTTGCAGATGTCCCTGCTCAGCGCAGGGGGTTGGACCAGATGACCTTGAAAGGTCCTTTGCAACCCAAACCATCCCGTGATTCTGTGATTCCATGACATAATGCATCACTGTGTTTGCATTTTGAAGCATTACTGGAAAGTCCAAATACTGACTCAGTGTCTCAGTAAGGAATCTATTCTGACCACCTTTAAGAATGAACTCGTGAATGAACTGAAATGATTCCTTCAATCAGCTGGCCCAGCTGGTGATTCCTGCTGGTCCTTGCTTGATGAGCAATATATATAAATACTCCTGTTTTTCATGGCTAAGTCATAGAATCATAGAATCACAGAATGTGAGGGGCTGGAAGGGACCTCTGGAGATCATCGAGTCCAACCCCCCTGCCAAGCAGGACCAGAGAATCTAGGGCAGGTTACACAGGAACGCATCCAGATGGGTCTTGAAAGTCTCCAGAGAAGGAGACTCCCCATCTCTCTGGGGAGCCCCTTCCAGGGCTCTGGAACCCTCACAGTCAGGAAGTTCCTCCTCATGTTGAGGTGGAACTTCCTGTGCTCTCGCTTGCATCCATTGCCCCTTGTCCTATTGCAGGGCACAAGTGACAAGAGGTTGCCCCTTTCTTCTTGACACCCAGCCCTCATCTACTGATACACATTGATTAGATCCCCTCTCAGGCTTCTCTTCTCCAGACTAAAAAGCCCCAGGTCTCTCAACCTTTCCTCATCAGGCAGGTGTTCCAGTCCCTTTGTCATCCTCGTAGCCTCCGCTGGACTCTCTCCAGCAGATAGATTTCATTAAAACTAGTCAAAGAGTTTCAGGAGCTCTGTCCTGCAGGTTTTAATAATTAAATGATTGGCTGAATTTTTTTATCATAATCCAGTGTGTAGCCATCTCTAAATTTACAAGGTTCCCACCACTTACATCACAGAATAAAATTAAGCACTGATTTACCAACCTTCTTTTGACAACCAATTGCATGCAACATTCCTGCAAGTTATTTGGACTGTATGTTGCAAAACAGCATAATATACACGACCAAGGACAAATCTGTTGAAAGCAGTTTAAAAGATGGACACATCAATCAGAAGACAGAAACGGCACAACTGTATTGTGTTGCCTTTAGTAAAGTAACTTTTTCTACTGATTTTTTGACGGATTGAATATTTTATCACATCAGTTCAAAAATCCAGAGGCAGTATGCTCTGAGGCGCTTTTGATTGTATTTCTGCTTGTTTTACATCACATTTCACCCGTATCTCTCAAAGGAAATCAAATTAGTAATGAAAATCTGAATTTCAGTAACATATGGAACAGCATTATTACATGGATGGATTTCTAGAGGAACTTGGTGACTTTAGTAGGATATAAGATTAGTTCTATTTTTTTTCAGCCAATTTTTTCTCCACGAAGATGATGTTATAGGAAA
This sequence comes from Eurystomus gularis, assembly GCA_013400335.1. Classification (NCBI taxonomy): domain Eukaryota; kingdom Metazoa; phylum Chordata; class Aves; order Coraciiformes; family Coraciidae; genus Eurystomus; species Eurystomus gularis. The sequence goes on from VZZY01008022.1 coordinate 22,830, forward strand.
ACTACTTGTAGTAACTTGTTAGTGCAGTGCCATGACAACTGAATTCAAGGAGGCTTGAATAATGGCTTGGTTTTCTGCAAAGCTTAAAGGTTTTTATAGTCTCGTTGACCAAATCTAATGTAAGCACATAAAAATCCACACTCATAAGCACATACAACTAACCAAAGTACTGCATTAACAAAAGACACGCAAGAAAAACAGTCTGTGTTGTTGTTATCGAGTCAGAAAGCTCCTGCATTGTCAGGGTTTATTTATGGCTGCACAATAAAGCACAGTGATAAGGCAGTCCTACACATTTTCAAAATAGGTAATATATTAAGAAAAACAGTCAATCTCTTGTCTCAAAATTCAAGTAAATCTGTGCTGGGTTTTATTCTGTGTTGCTACATGTATCTGAGTTATCTAGCATATAAAAATATTACTAATTCCTGTAAGAAAGGGTTGCAGAACTGAATTCACTGTATCTCCTTCTGGGAGCAAACAAAGTTTTCATGCTCTTTTCTGGCAGAAATACGGGTTATTTCGTTTTGAGAAACCAAGCACACCACAGCACACCCATTTTAAACTTCTACTTGATGTTTAAAAGACCCAAGCAGTTATTACTTGGCCCATACCAGAACCTACCCCAAAATAATGACAGCAAAAATTACAAAAAGCTACCTTCAGAAATTACCATGGTAGCATCAATATTAACATTTTCCTCACAATTCTGAAGCACAGATTAAAAAGAAAAACAGGGCTAGTAAGTCCCATATCCTCTCTTGGAAGTATTTCTCCAAAATTATGCCCACACAAATTATGTATGAGTGTTGTGCAGGTTCAGCCATCATCACCATTTGATGCTGCCAGAAGTTCCCTGATCACACAGCTTTGTAGAGTAGCTCTTTATGGTACCCAAATAAGAGGACTTGCTAGTTATCTGCTACTTCTTTCTGGGACTGGCAGAGCCTCATAGTTTTCCTCCATCCCCCCAAATGCTTGTATTAGGGTTTTTCCAGTTAAAGGTTCCCAGTAAAACAGCTTTCCCACAAGGTAAGCAGTGTATTTTAAACAAAGTTGTTTGGCTTCTCCTGTTACTATAGATCAACTACTGCAGGAAAAGGGAAAAAAACCCCCACTTTGTAGATTTTTTTGGTTGTAACATCACGGTCCATTTTTTGTCTCTAGCATCTGAAACTCTTCCATTACTAAGCTGCATATGTCATTGCCTCATGTTTAGCCTCTCTTTGTAACACCCGTGTCCTCCACCCAGCTGGCTGGACACATTCAGAGGCCCTGGACTTGACCAGCCTCTAGAAATGTCTACATTCCTTATCAGAATCACATACTGTGATAGAAAAATTAAGAAAATGGCCTCTGCCACTGATGAATCAAAACAAAGAAGCAACGCCAGATGTTTCCAAGGACAAGGCTCCAAGAGAAGACCTCCCTGAACTGCTTCTGTCAGCTCATATTAGATCCTGCCTGGAAAGAAAGCTCTGCAACCAAGCACCTGGCAACAGTCAGTACTGCTGGAGACCAGCAATCATCTTGACTAGTGCTCCATGTATACAAGAGCTGGTTGCTCTTTGCTATTCATCACAGTACCAGGCTGAAGCAGCATTTCTGTTAAACATTGCCTCCTTTGCCCTTACCTGTCCACCCAAAGTTCTGTCCTAACTGATCTTTCTCCAGCCCTGAAATCTTCTTGTTCTGTAGCACATATGTCCAGGAATCTTTTGCCTTACACTGGCCTCTGATAAGGTTTTCTACCTTATCTTTATGTTCGGCTTCCTCACACCTGACTTTCGTATTGCTCAGATCCTTGAATCAAGAGAAACATTTGGCTTCTTTTGTAAATAGTCATGAGGTCAGGAGGGTTTCTCTCAAAATCAGATTCAACTCCCAATGCAGAAAGAAGGAAATCCCTAGAAAATCTGTAGGGAACGTAAACCAGAGAAAGTCTATGTATTGGTTCCTTTCTACACCCTGACAAAGGCTGCCAGCAGCTAAAAAAAAAAAAAACAAGCTAATAAAGACTGCACACTTAATTTCCAGAATAAAGCAATCTAGACTCAAGGAGAGAGAAGCTTCTGGAGGAGCTCTCACATCTTTTCTGTGGAGAAACTGTCTGCTTAACAGCACGTGCTGTGTTGTAATGTCTCTCACTGTTTTGGACACGAAGTCTACCAGTGATAAAGAAAAATCCTGATGTTTTTCTGGGGCTTATTCAGTTTTCTGTTTCTCTTGTCTTGCCTGCTTTTTTTTTTTTTTTTGCAAAGAGATTAAACCAGGATAGTTTCCTGAGGAGGTTTCACAGCACTGGCATGAGCTGTACCAGCATCACAGCCTGAGAAGCACAGATTTGGGAAGCAGCAGACCCCCTATGGTGGTCTCCTTAGAATCACAGAATCATTTAGGTTGGAAAAGACCTTTAAGATCATCATGTCCAACCATTAATCTAACTCTGCCAAGTCCACTGCTAAACCACATCCCTCAGCACCACATCTACGGAACTTTTAAACACACCCAGAGATGGTGATTTACATCCCTGGGCAGCCTGCTCCAGGGCTAGGCAGCCCCTTTGGGGAAGAAATTGTTCCTCATGTCCAACCTAAACCTCTTCTGGTGCAACTTGAGGCCGTTTCCTCTTGTTCTATCACTTGTTCCTTGGCAGAAGAGCCCGACCCCAACCTGGCTCCAACCTCCTTTCAGGCAGTTGTAGAGAGCAAGAAGGTCTCCCTGGAGCCCTTAGTGAAAGATACGTCAGTAGAGTCACACGTTCAGACCCGCAACAAATAATGATATGGGATTAGCAATATCCACCGTAAATAAGCCTCAGAAGAGGACCCTCAGCCCCACTTCCTGCTGCTACTTACCAAAAGTACTGACTTACAGGTTCAGCAGTCAATGGTGGTCAGGGAGACAACCCAGACAACTTCTCCACCAGCCCTTCTTCCTGTCAGGTGATCTCTACTTCTCACACGCTCTTTCATAGCCACAGGTAGAAATGCTATTGCTAATTTTCAGCTACCTGAAAAATCTCTCTCTGGAGATGTTTTTTAAGGCTTGACTAGTCATTTGACAACTTGCAAAGAGGCAAATGCATACTGATGAAACTGGGAGTTGGGTGTTGTCCAACCACAAATGAGTTTGGCAGGGAAATAGAAAAATCATGGCAAAAGGTTTCGGTTACAACCCAAGAACAAGGATACTGGAAAGAAAGCAGGCACAGGTTTGTCCCTTTCAGAGTACAACAAGCCATATATTATACATACATGTACGTAATACATACTCAAGGTTTTCTAGGACATCCTTTCATTATCACTGAAGATTATGTTGCTGGATCTAAAATGTCAGTCCTGCTCAAACCACCACCACTTTGTATTTGCCACAGCAATCCTGGGTGGCATGTCCAAATTTTGCGATCAACCATAGCAAACATCTTCACAAGATTCATACTTAAATCTACCAAATCAATTAGCTACTGGCTGCTCGCAGACAGGGGTAGTAATTTTCCAGCTAGAAAAGTTGACCAACAAGGAAACCCCACACTGGCTTTCTGACACAGCATCTCCTGGGAAATAACTCCATGCTCTCCATCCACCCAATTGGTAATCCCACTAGCCCTGAAGTATTCCTTGTTCCTGCTTAGCTGAACAAACCCAGAAGCTCTGGTTCATCACTAAATTTACTCCACACATCTTCCCGCTCCCACTTAGCCATAAAGGTGAAGGAAACACAGAGCCAGACCCATCTGCCTGTCTCCTATCCTAAGGCATACTCATGACAGCTGCATCCATCCATGAGACCCATAACACGTTCCAGGACATCTGTAGCATGTTGGTAAGTATCTTGCAAAACATCACAGGAAAAATCGTAGACAATACTGTTAAGGAAAGGAACGTTGCAGCATGAGTTATCTGCTCAAAACACTAAATGGTTAATAATGCAAGTGCTTACCTGATGGACCCAATGATTAACTGATGAATGACCAGCTCTGTTAGCACAATAAAGTGGAATGGAACCAGTTCTCTTCGGTATAGTTTAAAACCCTCATTTAAAGCAAACCCCCACCCCCCCAAAACCCAAGCCAACAGATGCCTGATAACATGAGCTCTGTTCCATGTGGGTGGATGAATGGTGGTCTCTCATGTATTCGACACTCTGCTCAGTAACAATCCCAAGAGAAAGCTTTACACGGTTCTCAAGGAGTCAATGAAATCTGCATAAAATGGTGAGTACCATGTTTTCACTGGCGGTTTACCTCAACTGATGGACTACAACTTTCAGTAGCATTTGAAATCCTTGCCTTACTGCACTGTATTTTGTATTATAGCGAAGTAAGATGGTCTGTAACCAGCCTGGATGACACAAAAATTAGAGGCAAAACCAAGATGCCCTCTGGTTTTCACAGCAACTGGTAATGCTGCACCGCGGTCATAATAAGTAGAGAGGCTGTACAGTCTCCATCTAGTCTGGTTTTCAGGACCAGAATAGATAAAGCCCTGAACAACCTGGTCTGACCTCATAGCTGACCTCCAGAGGTCCCTTCCAACCTGAACCATCCTATGAGTGTAAGAGGACATCAAGTGCTTCACCTATTATTGGCGGATTATACTATAGAGTTTGTCACTTGATACCACTTACTTTTCCACAAATCTGTTATTTAACTCATTCTCGCCTTACCAAGTACGGTGCCAAGCAGAAGGCATGTCCTTCTATGTTAGCAACACTCATTCTCAAGTACTTACGATGATCTTTACATTTCCTCCGCGCCCATTAGCCCACATATTCCAGAACCTGATTCCAAGTGGTGAGTGTGGGAGATACGGGAATCGCCAACATTTATCAAAGGTTAAGGATACATTCTGAGGTAATTTGGCTTGCTCCTTTTAGAAGAAAGTTACTGCACGACTAAAAACTTGTAAGACATACAAATACGGAACAAATAATGGACTCTCCAGTTTGAACATTAGCCTAGCAATAAACTATTGAAGAAAAGCTGCATGCAGCAGAGTGCAGCATCCAAAAATTTCTTTTTCATGTCATGAACCATGTTCAACTACTGCTTACTAGAAATAGATTATTTCAGACAATAAGGAATTCTAGAGATTCTGCCTATTTTGCTGAAGTCATATGCTAGGCATCTTTTTAACTTCTCTGCTAAAATGGATAGCCAGTCAATTTACCTCTTTATTTTCTCTCTTAAAAATAACATGGACCACTGGGGAGCCTCTTTGGTATCTATCTGCAATTTTCATTTAATATTTAATAAAAATTAAAGGATCCACAAGCTGTACTTTGAGTGACTTTTAAAACACCGTGCCACTTCAGCTGCTTCAGCAATACCAGAATAAGGTTCCCAGGTTTATGAAGGTGTGCTATTTTAACGTGCATTTCAACCAGTATGACCAAAATGACTATTAGCCTACCAAACACAGTTCCAAATGCTGCAAAATTTTAGAAAGCTGCTGCGATTTCTGTTTCTTACTGAATCAGTCTGTACAAATTAATTTTACAGTATTTGGCATTTTGGTTTAGAGAAAGAAAACAAATGAGGCAGAAAAAAACTATTTTTACAAAAGAAATATAATAATATAGACAACTGTTAAAATTGCTACGACTTTTTAACCCATAGAATCAGTGCACCTGTTTCTTAAGGATGATGCCTCTTAAATTGTTCTTTATATTTACTACTACTTAATTACTTCACTTTGCTAAAAATAAAGGTCATTAAAATAATCTTGAAGCTTGACTTAGATTTCAGAACTAACCTGCAAGTTGCAAAACCTTTAACTATGTTCCATTTATCGCATTTAATAGATGTAAAAGCTCACAAGTGATGATATAAAGGATAATTTACGCTTGCAATGCATTTTTGTCCAATTAATAGATTGCCTGTGTGTTGCATATTTTGCATGACAAAAGAGCGGAATATTAAACTGCCATTCATAATGAAAATGCACTTTGCAAATTAAAAGTGCCGAAACAGAAATTTTTCACCCTGTTTAGGAAATAAACAGTCCTTAACCAATTAAACTGCATTGTAATAATTCTATGATTTATTGCAAGTTGTTTAACTTTCAAAACTCGGCTAACCCATATTAAGGTCACAATCCATCATGTCTTGCTTGGAAAGCCAGCAAATAATGGCTGTTGTATTAGCTGCTTTTGATGATAGTATGAAAGAAGTATTAGCACTTGTCAACAAAACTGCTTACAACATAACATTAGCATGCATGGGCTGCTGTACCTATTTATTATTCTGGCAGCTTCACACATATTGTTACAAGCTTATAAAACATTTTGTCGGGTGGAAACCGAATGTACACTGTTTGGTTTTCTGATAGACTGGCAGCATAAATGTCTGGGCTGACTTAGTTTAGTTTAAGTGTAAATAGAGACACAAATTCTTCAACCTGTTCTCTTATTGATACTGAAAAGTGCTGAATTATTCAGCATCCAGCTCTTCTGTTTGTGTCTATCACAGTTATCAATTACCCATCAGTCTTCTTGTCAAAACAGAATGGATTAATCTGGCTGAAAACAAGACAAATAAGTGGATACTATAACAGGGGTGCAGGGTTGCCAAACTGTCAAAGGGAAATCCAGGCAGTGACATTTGCCGTCAAAAGTCAGATATCTGGCTTAAGTGAGCAAATGATTTCCCTTTACGAGCCAAGAATGCACTTAGCCTACTGTAAGTAAATTAATCTGCCTACTTTGCCTACTAATGCATTATCAACGGTGGTAGTCACAGCAATTTTGTACTTACTGCTCATATGCCTTTATGGCCCAATGCTTTGTCTGTCAGTTGACTCTTAAATACAAATGCACACAAAATACCGGTCTATTTTATAAAGACAGAATTACTCGAATACACAAACTTCTCAGTGTGGTTGCTTGTGTTAGTTTGATCCATTGTACTCTGTACGTGATAAGATGTCAAGTAAATCTTTGAGCAGCGCGTTTGTGGAATAGACCCAACTTTTGTTAAGTCTAAACTTTCATTTTCCTCCCGAGCTTTAGACTTTGAAACCTCGCTTGGCAAACTCTCTAGGTCCATCTACCACTCCTGAAAAAGCACACAGATGCATATGATTTCATTTGTACTTTTAAGACAAAGCGTTAATAATACGGCACCCAATTTGGGACAAAGGTCTGGCACCCTTTGAGTCATGTCTTGGATTCCTATCAGAGGTTTTGGGGGTTTTTTTGCTTCCCCCCCCCCACCCCGTGGTAATACTATCAGAAATTACTCTTTTATTTTAGCTAATCACCACTCATGCCTGGAGCCTTGCAATCATGGCAGCAGACATCAAGCGCTTAGTGTAAGCCAAGCTTTTCTATTATATGCTGCAGTAAAGGCTTTTATCTTTCATATAATTTATACTTATTTTGGAAACTTATCTGCTACTCTATTTAAATTCCTACACAGACGTGTATCTTTAAGTATCGTGTTCTGGACTTTAAAATACAGGTTGAAGTTGCAAATATTTCCCGGTATGTAGAAAATAATATGAAGAAAGCAGATTACTCACAAAATCTGGCAAAGCTTCCACTGTCTGTTAAACAGTTTGACAGACCAAAAAAATATATCCACATATTCCTACATCGATTACTGTAATTCCAAAAAAACCCAAAATATGGTAAAGCGTACTATAAGGTTAATAAAATAATTTCTGTTCTTTCTCTTTTTAAGTCTCCATTTGCAAAAAAAAAGAGGCAGAAATTAGCAAGGGTATTTTGCAATCATTTCCCCAGCACGCCTGACCCACTGCTGATCTCTCTGAATATTCCCTAAAAATACAATGATACCCATTATATGTCATATAATTTCAGTAAAGCAGCGAAATTTACCTGCTATATGTTAATCTTCAATTTTTTTTTTTCATTTCTATTAAGCATGAACAGTACACAGCTGGCTCTGTTAACCACTGGATATTAAGCATCAGGATTTACTGACAGACATTTAACAGTCAAGAAAAGATTGCACTGGATCTGCTAGTTATAAAAGTTATTCAGACTGTATAATTCAGCATTGCTAGACATCTGCTCAGTTCTTTGACTTTTAATAACTCTAAGACTGTACTGTCAGAATTGATAAAGAATATATATATTCTAATATTTCTTGCTCTTCTTTCGGAGCTATGCTCATTGTGATCTGTGAATTTTTTTTGTGAAATTAGTGTCAGGTCCGTATCTGATTTCAGTCTCTTGATCAGTTCTAAGTGAAACAGTGTGAAGAGATCTCAGACGTCTTTCAGAAAGACCTTACCAGTTCCAACCGGGAAACAATATGAACCTACCCGTTACTTAATTCTTGACAAAACCATTCTGTTCTCTAGCAAATTAAGGAATCTTTTTTTTTTTTTTTCCCCCATGATTGGTAAGAGCAACTATTATTATTATAAAAGACACAAAATAATTTAAACAGAAGAAATTGGTTGCTTCATGTCAAAGGTTTTAAAAACTAGTGACAGAAATCAATCATTACAATGGAAAGAAAATTGCAGCAGAAATACTCCTTCTCCACTTTGGATATGTCAGAGAATAATTTTCGTTTTAATGTGAGCTTCTCTGCCTTGATTTTAAGATCCCATGTATTTATTTGTTTGCCTAGGAAGTTACGAATTGTGACTGCCAGCCCTATCTGAATGCTTGAAAAGCACCCAATTTTTTCACACGACATCCACTGGATTTCCAGCAAAAATAAACCAATTGTTTCATGTGAGAAAATCAGGACAATAGTAATGCTGGCATTACCAATCTATCGAAACACCAGCCAAGATTTAACATTCTTTCAAGGTAAAATTTCACTAGTCAACATTGCCCCTATAATTTCTATGATGGTTTTCTACAGTAAACTTCTTTCAATTCTAATCTCTCTCTGTTTTACCCCAAAGAAAGGCACATGCCTGACTCAGCTAAGAGTCCTTTAACACCTAATCATCACACAGATTGCTGCTCATGAAGGGTCATCAAGATGTGGACAGCAAGCAACAAAATGGCTACGCCTTTTTAGCTTTTTATTTTGCCATTCAGAAAAAATATTTAAAATTAAGGGATGAACGTAAGTCTGTCACTATTGTGCTTCTGCTACAGAAGCAGATAAGGCAGAATCATAGAATCACAGACTGGTTTGGGTTGGAAGGACCTTTCAAGGTCATCTAGTCCAACCCTCCTGCAGCGAGCAGGGACATGTGCAACTAGAGCAGGTTGCTCAGAGCCCCGGCCAACCTCACCTGCAATGGTTCCACCACCTCTCTGGGCAACCTGGGCCAGAGTCTCATCACTGTGCAAAAAATTTCTTCCCAATCAAGAGGTCACTCCTGTGGCTGGGACTCCAGCATTCCAAGTAGCAGTCAATAACGTGGCCTTAGCATCCAAGCTGGGGATGAAAAGACCTAACAAAGTTGCAAAACGCCATGATCAGACCACACCTCAATACCATCATGAGAACATGCAAGAGGTAAATATGTATCAAAGCAGCTGATGGTCGATGAACGTGCAATAAAGCACATCTCGCTTGATGGTTTCTTCCGCGGATAGTCAAAATGTAAGTTTAAGCACGGTTAGTCATAGCCACAAAATTAAAAAGAACTACCTAATATCTAACATGCATGTTATTAAGTCGCATTTGAGATCATCAAACTTTCTATTTAGATATTGCAAAATCATATTTTGACACTTTAAGATTATGCAAAACCAAAGAAGAGCATTTGTGCTGTTTATCATGAGGTTGCAGGGGAATTTTCTGGGCCTGAAAGATGAAACAAAACAGAAAGCTGAGGTGATCCCAAACCCACCTGCAGAACTGAAAAAGGCTGGGATGCTGCTAAAGAACATTTTTGGAATTCTTAGGAAAGTCTATTATCCCATTTTCAAAAACTAAGCATAATTCAATTGTGGCAAATTATATCCTCTTTCCATAGGTTTAAGTTTCAGTTAAGAGCTAGCTTCTCCACAGAAATAAATTAATTATGTATAAAGTAGCAGTGTTAATGTTAAAAAAAAAAAAAAAATTCTAAAATGCTGACAGTTCCCAAACTGAAAGGTACTACAGTGTGTAGAAATTACACTATTGCTTGATATCACTACTGTTGTAATTACAAAACTACCAGGTTAAGGAAGTGCTGGATTTACTCAGATGCCCAAAATATCTGGCCCTGTTACTAAACTGCTTGTTCCAGTATGGTAAAAATCTGTCTTGTTTGAAGCATTATGCCAGAGTTAGTATTGTCTAGTTGGTGTTTGAAAACATTTGTGGAGTCAGAAGGCCAAAAGACTTTTTTTTTTTTTTTAGCATTTTACAGTGGCCTAATATGTTAAAGAAAATTGAAAGTAAACTATCACAACTTAGTATATTTGGATGGTACTTTATCGTAATTTAGTCAGTACACTTTTGCCAAGTCTTCACATGGGCGATTTCCTTTCTGAATCATCTATAAAGAGAGGACAAGGATGGGAACTCCCTCAATGATCACAGTTTATGCCAATTTACATCCTCAAAATACTCATCTCCTACTCTTCAAATGAAGTCCCAAGAAGAGTGGTCTAAGGAACCCCTTCTCAGATCTTCAGCACGTTATAAATGACAAAAACAAGACCCTGGCTAAGAAATAGGCATTCACAATTTCAGCAGTAATGAAATACATGAACCGAAAATTACTTTTCAAAAATCAAAGTGATCAGCAGCACTTTTGTCGCGAGTCAAGATATGCTTTAGGGAATCCTATAATCATAGAATCATTCAGGGGGAAAAAGACCTCTAGGATCATTTAGTCCAACCTTCTTCGAACATCTCCCTGACCCCTAGA
>VZZY01008024.1:1989-15715 GCA_013400335.1 Eurystomus gularis
AAAAGCTTTTCAGAATCATGTCATCTGATCTGCTAATCTTCCTCACAACTCAGCTACAGTACCTAAACTACTTAGTCAAATAGCTTTGTGAAATTTTGTAGCACTTTGAACATCTCAACTCAAAGTCTTCCAGTGTGGCTGGAGCTCATATACAGACAAAATACAGACTGAACATTTCTATGAGAAAGTTCTAGATCCAGTGCTTGTCAGAAAATCATATTTGCTGTTCCTGCTATTCAATAAGACTTCATCTCAGATACTTCCAGAAAGAACTTAAGGAGAAACTGCATTTCCATGCCTTCATCTTTGCTTCTCAGACATTTCAAGCATATTGAAATGTTTATGAACCTAGTTTCTGGGACACAGTCCTTTCTTACAACCACAAAAAGCACCTTATTCATGTAGCTGGCATGCAGTAATGTAATGTTAATACAGTGCACTAAATAACAAACAGCAGGAGTCAAGCTCTAGCCTTTTCCACAGGGAGAAGACTGAGGTGGGAAAGATGCTTTCAGAATTATCTTAACTTTCTCTTCACTTCTCAGAATTTAGCAATTAATTGGATAAAAGTGTAGCTTTTTGCTTATGGAAATTTCCTTGAAATCCTGTTTTTGTTCTTTCTTTTTTTTAATTTGGGCAATTGTATTCACTCTTTGATTCCCACTAATTTCTGTCATTTAAATAATAATGTAGTTTACCTTTCCATAGCATCATGAAGCATTACTTTATAAGCTATTCCCTGAACTAGTCTAAACTGGTGTAACTCCACTGATGGAGATGGATTTCAGCTACACAGCCATTTATCATAAATCTATTTGTCAAAGTAAGTAAGTCAATAGAATTCCTAGTAGGAACCACATATTCCTCATTTCTGTCAACCAGCTGTAGTAGTATAGGTATGTACATTCTTTATATTTTTACTTGAACGTTTTTCATTTGTTTCTTCATGGTTTTCTTCATACGTATACGAACAAAGTAAATGCCAGAGTAATGCATGATATATGGAAATATAAGATAAATCCTTTCAGTGCTGTCTCTCCTTATAGCCTTCATCATAACCTCCCTATATCCCAGATTTGGTTTATTAGGTGCTCGAAATAGAAAACAAAGCTCTAAAGCCTTAGAAAGGAATAGTATTGTAACATTTCAGTAGTATATATGCCTTTTCTTGGCTTTAAATTAAGTAGGAAAGTTGTCTATCATCTATCAAATAATTTTCCCAACTCAAATAACTTCAGTTTTATACAGATGCATAAAACTCACTACAGTTGTGTAATTGTACTGCAGGAGTCTGTATACTACGCAGAGCATACTTAGCAAACAGGGATGAAATTAATTCTAAGATTTTGAAAAGACTAACAGATGAAGCATTAGAAAAGACGGAAGAAGAAGAAGAGGCAAGGTAAAATATTCCAAATGCCTGAATGTATAAAATGAGTACAAGAAAATTCTAGCCTTACTTTGTGTTAAAGATATCAGTGCATTTATCAACACAAATGTACTAAAACAGTACACTAAGAGTAGTTGTGATGTATAGGACATAATCCAATATGTGTTAACTTTAAGCAATATCTCATTTAGATCAGTAAATATGGCGGCAGAAGATTCTCTTGCTAAATGCATTTTCATTAGCCTTTCATTGGTCCAGCCTTTTGATGTCAGGAGACAATAACATTTTAGATTATAAAACACATTTGATTTTTATTTTGAAAAACACAAATTATATTTCAATTCCCAGCAGTTTATTTCCACATCTTTACATTTATTATACCTGCAATTTGCTTCAGTAGTATTTATATATGTCTTAAGATGAATAATCTTTTACTTACAGAAAAGAAATGCAAGAAATACTGACATCAGAGGAAGACCAGTCTCTAGAGGGTGCTCAGGAGAATGGTGAAAGTGTGTATCATTTGACTTCTATTTTATCTAATTATGTCGTTCAAATCATTTAGCAGTTTGGTTTTTATGCAGATTTTACAGTTTTGATTTCCTTTTTACATTCAGCATCTAGAAGAAGTTACTTTATATTATTATCTTTGCTTCCTTTACTGATTCAGACACTCATTTCTATGTTTCATTCTTAATTAATGTTACAGAATACAGACGTATTAAATCTGCCAGCACAGTTATGTTTTTTGATAAATCTGAAGGGCGGGACTTCTCTGTCTCCTCTAGTAACTTTTCTAAGTGGGTTATTAACTGTATTGAAACTTCCTACTCTCATCAAAAAAATCTGTATCCCCTCACAAGTTAGAAAACATTGTTACAGCTTAGCCAATAGCTAATATGAAAATCTCAAAACTGTTTGATTTTCTGTTCTTCCTCCAAGAAGCAATTAAAAGGGAATGGAAAATATTTCAGGAGTGGATCTCTTAATATGCACTAGGAATTGATGCATATGGTAGCAACATACGTTATGAAGTACTGAATCCAGTAGCCCAGTAGAGGTGAGGCTGTTGCAGCTCCTTGTCCCCAGGACCATGCAGTAATGAGTCTGAGCATGTATTCCCATTTTCCCTTTCATCCTCTTCTTACTCTATTATCTGTGCTTGTTCGTCCCCAATCCGCTTTGATCCTTCCTTCTCCTTGCCTTTGGTCCTTCTCAGAAATGCCTCCTATGTATTGTTAGTCTCTCACAATCCCAGACTGCTTTTCCTGGCATCCCCTAATGAATCCCATACCCTATAGGCTGTAGTCCCCCTCAGCCAGGGAGAGCCTGTCTGGTTGACACAGCTCAATAGATCTCACACCCAGATAATGCCTTCCTCATCCTATTCTAATAACCCCGAGGGAAGCCAAGTCAAGTGTGTGTTTGTTCTGATCAGGTTATTGGGGTTCCACATGCATTGTTCCTCCCCTCCTTTGTGTTTATGGAGACTAGCTTTTAATAACAAAACCTAACAACATAAAATTCCCTCTAATAACAGTATTAATAAAACGTTCTCAGAAAGACATTCTTATTTTTCTTCTTTCTGTATTGATAGAAGTGTATATTATTTTTATTTAGCCACTCTTTATTTCCTGTAAAGATCATACTTTTGTATGCTTTGTTTCTAGCATGGAAGATATAATTGTCCTGGGCAGAAGTGAACAATCTGTGAGGAGTGAGATTTTGGGGGCAGGCCAACTGTCACAAAAGGGCTGGATTTTTTCACCTCAGACAATTGTGTCAGTTGGGTTGAGGTTTAGAATTAATTCCAGTTAGTTTCAACGTTTTTGAACCTCAAGAGTCAATAAAGTATCAGGGTTGTACTTTCCTTTTTGCCTTCTTTAATCACTGCCTATTAGAAGAATGATGCTGTCTGATTTAGATCTGCTGTCAAGATGAAGTATCATGCAGAAGTATCTGCCTCTACTTTAAAAACTAGGCTGGGGACTTTAGCCTAAATTATCACGTAAGACCTGGAGCTGAAATTAAAAACTGAAGCGTGTGAATTTCCACTATTTTTTCTTAGCAGTGGGGGCCTAGAGTGTCATTATTGTCTTACTTTCAAACAGAACATACTGGTTCCTATAGAAATATATTATGGCCAAGCTTATGTTCTGTATTGCCAATATGTTTCACATACACTTTCTTTCATTATCCAGACTGGCGTTTATTTTTCCTATATATATCAAGGCCTAAGTTGTAAAGGTAGTATAAGATAGACTTAATATCATAATTAATTTTTAATTAGGTAACATTTCACCTGCTTTCTGAAAACAGTACTTTAGCTTTGAAGGGCTATCTAAATTACATATAAACTGTAAACAAATTCTACATTATAACATTTTATAGTTTCTGATAAAACATGCAGCTCTTCTCTGAAGTGGATGAGTACTAAAGTATTAAATACAAAGGATTCTACACAGATACTCTATTATCTCTATCTCACACAACAAAGTTCATTTTAGTTTTGAATATCTAACTCATTTTGATCTGAGTACATCAAAACAACAATTATTAATGATGGAAGTAATAATGTCATATACACGCTTGTGCTCTTAACACGTGATAAGTCCTTGTTCAGAGAAAAGCATGTTTTCCTGCGCCTACATTTGATTTCAGTAATCAAATACTGACTCACCAAAACACTTCAGTCATGCTGCTATTAGCCTCACATCTGTTCTATTTCACGTGTAGTGCCATCAGCACATTGACTGCAGCTTTTCTCCCATGTGACATATCCTTACAAAAATATAAATGAATTATATGTTCACAGTTTTGTTTTTTTATATATAGCAGTTATACTGTAAAAATGAAAATTCAGAAAACTACTCCAGAGCCCCTGTCAAGCTCTTTGATTTCTCATATATCATATAATATCATATCATATGGGAATGGTTCAAAGCTGCACTAGGGGAGGTTTAGACTAGACATTAGGAAGCATTTCTTTACCAAGAGGGTAGACAAACACTGGAACAGGCTTCCTAGAGAGATGGTCAATGCCCCAGGTCTGTCAGTGTTTAAAATGCATTTAGACAATGCCCTTAATATCGTGCTTTAATTTTTGGTCAACCCTAAATTGCTCAGGCAGTTGGACTAGATGATCATTGCAGGACCAATCTAACTGAAATAGTCCTGTTCTGTTCTATTCTATGTAAACATGCATTTTAATAATTGCAATTTTGTAACCTCAGTGAGACATTGAAGTAACTGGGATTGCTTCAGGACTCAGCATATTCAAATTTGTAATACTGTTTGTGTTTAAAAGGAAAAAATTGTTCCAGTAATGAGCAAGGTACTTGCACATGTCTTAATGAGAATGAAAGTATATGGAGAAGGAGACTTTAGGTAAATTTAACAAATGTATTTAAGTGACTTAGGAAGCTAGGTTCAATGCTGACAATGTCTGTTGAAGTTACACAAAACAATTTATGTGGTAACTCTTGCTTGTAGTGTCTGGCGGAAAATTATAGCCCCACATCTTTTTTCATGTGCCTTGACACAATTATTCTGAGCTTAAATTATTTTTTGGAATTTCTTACTGTATTTAAGCATTTAAATTATATGACTTCATAAGACTATATTTCAGGCTTCAGGTAGGTCTGTGGGTTCATTCCAGTCTTCCTGAGGTAAAACTTGGCATATTTCTTTCCTGCCAAGTATCGGTAATAAAATATCCCATACAATTGATCTTACCCACTAAAGCAAACTGTTGCCACGGTTTAAGACTTTCTTTTCTATACTTTGTCAGCTCTGCTTTTCTGCCAGAGATTACCTCCTTCCTATGGCAAACCCAACTGGAGCACATGTATGCCTATGTCTCAGTAGCTCAGGGTGGTCTGTTACTACAACCCCATCTTCACTGATGTCTCTTCTGCTACTCTTGCTGTTTGCGCAGAAGCACTTGCAAGAAATAAATGAGTAGATGAAGCTGATGATTCCAGCCATCGCCTCCTGTGCTTGTCCTTCATGGCTGTTAATATCAATATTTGTTATGAACCCCTTAATATTGATCCCACCTACCCCTCCTTTCTCATCTTACAGATGGTGGAGGGTTGAATCAATACCCATCTCTTTAGCTTTTATTTTATGCTCTTGCTTTTTTATTTTTATCATTGTGTTAAATTCAGTAAGATATTTTAAGCAACAGTAAAAAATAAATATAGTAATAATTAAACCTGTACATGTTAGGACATTTCCTCTTTAGTCTTAGAAGAGAAGTGTTTTTTGGAATCGATTGTAATTATAATATTTACCAGGCAGTTGATGTGTGCTCAATCCTACAGATTCTAAATATATTTCCTGTGTTTTTCTTGTCTGGTTTGCATTCGGATTTGTTCTTTTTTTTTTTTCCTACCTCTAACTGGAGGCTTTTCAACGAGAGAGTTTGAACAAGGACAGTTTATTAATCTTCAGACAAAGGATAGCAAATTACTTGTACCACAAACTTCACAGCAATCTGAAGTGATATTAACTTCACAGTTTGTTCAGTCTTTGAGCAAAATTGCATGATTTTCAAAGCCACTTTCTGCCCTCCTTCATAAGCCAGATATGATAATTACATTCTAATACCTGTAATCACAGCATTTTGGGCACAGAAATTTCAAAATTTGAAATAGGAAGGTTATGAACAACTTTTTCAATTAGATCCCAAACACCTTCAGTTCTTAAATTCTCATTCAGAGAAATAAAGGCTAAGGGATATTGGTTTAATGCAGCTATGCATTTCTTTGCAGAAAAAAATAATAAAAGTCTATGATTAGAGCTATAAGCCTCTCAAAGCTCTTTCTGAACATCTATATGAAAAATGGACATCTTCTTAATTTACTTTAACGTCTGTCCATCTGCCTCCCTTGACCCTACCCAACACCAGTCTTGTAAATTACATCTCTTAGGTGTTTAGACATACTGTAAAAATTTAGACATGCTTAGCTTCTGTGCCACAGCTATTTCCATTGAAGTCTCTGGGACTGTCTATGATTAAGTTACACATGCATGTGCAAATTTGCATGTTGACAGCCTTAACAAAGTGTCCTCCATTTTGCACAATTTTCTCTGCATATCATTTTCCTCTTTGTGTATGTTATGGACTCTTGATTTGTTTATTATAGAGCATCAAAACTTATTTTTCTTGACTGCATTCCTGTGTATATCAAGAGGAAATAAAGAACTAGGATAAGTGATTAATTTTCTCAATTTGACACATGCTAGAGGCCATGGGTTTTTGTCTGCTAACCATATAAGATACTTTACAAGATAAAATTTCCTGATTCTGCATAAATTGGAAATTCAGTGCCAATGGTTTATTTGCCAAAAAAAATATATGTACATGAAAACAAATGCTGTAGTTTCAGATTTTAAATTACATTCTTGTTTAACATGATTTGAGTTTTGGGTAATCATAACTTGAGATGTACTAGTGGTGTTTTATTCCTCTAACAATGGTCTATGGACATAAGCAAAACAAGACTTGTAGGAAAAAGTAATATTCTCTATTGACCAACCGATTCAGTTGAAAAAATTACACCAGCCTTCAGGTATACAAGCCTTTCTTCAAGTCAGAAGCACTTCTGCCCGATAGGAACTGTTTTGTAGAACACCCAAGTTTTTGAGAATAGTTTGAGCACAAAACACAGTTTATGATGAATGAAAAATATTCTTATGTAAAAGCATTTAATTAAACAAAGTACTTCTCCACTTTATTCACAGTCATGTGGCATCTGATAGATGGTCTGCCTTTCCCCACAGATCAAGTAGCCAATCTTAAAATGTTTTGGTTAGTATGCAATACCTGAGCATTACCTGAGTAACTTATTTTTTGCAGGTGATCAAATCTTAAGTTTTACAATATGATCCAAAAATACCTATTGCTATAGTGCCTCCACAACCCTAAATGCATTTGTTAAAGTTACTAATTATTTTACTTATGCCAACAGAATTTGAGGACAACGATGAGCAACTTCCACCTGAAACTGAACAAATGCCCCAGAAACAGTCCAGTGACTCTGCAAGTTATAAAGAAGAATCTAAATCTACAGGTTGGCCTTGTAGCATATATAATCTCTCTTTCTTGCTAGTATCAAGATTTGTATGCCTTCCTTTTATGCAAGCTTTTACTATATTTTAAAATTGGCTCTAAATATTTCTTACTTTAACTTTTTTCCTTTAAAGATATTTATAATGGAATAGCCTGGTTCAAATTATTTAAACACTATTAAAAGCAATGCACCAGGTATTTGCATTTTGAAAAACAACAAAATCTCACTATTGCCTCTACTGTCTAAATACCAAATTAATAAATGTGTACAGAGATCTATGGAAGTAACAAATAAAGTGAGCATTGCTAAAATTCCAGGTTGACATAACCTCTTGTATTCAGAAATCCATGAGCACTCTCTACAGGATGAAGTGATAAGGGAGGGAAATCAGAGGAAATAAAACTTTAGAAAGTCAGTCAAAGATTGTGACCTCAAAGGAAAAGAAGAAAGAAAAAAATACCAGAAAAAAATGGGGGGAAAACCCCCAGGAAATAATAACATTACAGTAGTCACAAACACCTACATGTGCTTTTAACAATCTCTGGTTCTACAGACAATTTAAAAATTAATATTATACCCATATTATTTAGAAATTACTAGTCCATTCCCTGTGGCAATGGATCTTGGGAAAAATGGGAATGGATGAATTTTAACTTTGGATGTGAATGATCAAAATATCTCCTGTACTTTCCTTAGTCATCCATTGTCCTACTAACAGCTTGCTAGAATTCACATGGAGTCATGTTTTCTTCTTTTTGGTATAAGGTAAAATTCTGCAGTGCATGGAACCCCATAGAACCATAAGGGAATGAAAAGATCTACGAAATCCTATAGTAGCCTTCTCTCAAAAAACACTTTGAAGACAACTCATCTTTAATGCAGACACCCTGCTTTAGTTTTTAAAATACACATTTTAGCTTTTATCTACTAGAAGTTTTAGCGTATGTTAAAGTCCAAAAGAGAAATAAATCCAACAGAAAACATGGTATTTGAAATAGCAAATTGTTAAATATACACATTTTTATGCATTAGAAAGAATCAATCTGTAGACTGAAGTGCTTTTTTTTCCAATCACCATAAATCAGTACACACAATATGAATCTACTAAGGACATTTCACTATAATACGCTGAAAATTATTTGGCAGTATGTATTTATAAGTGAGTGATGAAAAGTCTATATAAACAAACAACATAGTCTGTTTCAAAAAGGCAAATGAAAATATTTTCATCATGAAATACATCTGATTTCCAAGGAATGGAAGTGTCACTGTTATCCTACATTTTGATAGTTAATGAAGAACACATGCTGGCTTCTGGTGTCTGTCTTAGCTTCGACAGGGTTTGTGAGGGGGGAAAAGAAGGATTTTTTTCATCTTTTTTGTTGCTGAATAGGGACTGAGGGCAGAACAAGTCATATCTCATACTAGCAGAACACTGGAAAAAATATATTCAAGCCTTTCCTTCCCCAGCAACTCACTTGGAGAATATGGGAGCAAAAAGCCTTTGAGGATTGTTTGTCTCTATGGTAACTATGCTCAGTAAAGGCAAAGAAAACACAGGGCAAAAGAATATGAGACATTGCCATACAGGCATTCCCCGTGAAAGCTCCTAATTTAGGGCTGAAGAGGATTGTTTCCTATCACCTCTGTGATAAGGAAAAGACATTAAGAACAGCACTGTTAGATAGACTGCCACCTTCTCTGAAGGAAACTTGTTTGCATTTTTGGATACACTTATTTTTAAACCATTGCTGTCTGTTCAAGTATTTTTCTTGAGTATGTTTCTTATTTCTTTAAAAATCTTCTCACTGTAAATCACCTCTGAAAGCAGAATTATTATATCTAATGGCAAAGATACAGCTGCCTTACTTAAAAATAAGTTCAGTATTTTTGGACCCTGAGACCCAGTTTGAAACAAACCAAATGCCAGGGAGGCAACATTTTTGTCATAATAAGGTTCAAATACTTGAAACAAAACCAAGTAACGTTTGAGTTGTCCCATTTTTTAGTTGTTTCTTTCTCCTAGGAATGTAATCCCTTTTTTCTTTTCTTACTTATCCCCTCTTTCCAGGGGGGAGTTTCTCCAGTTCACTTAGGCCTGTGTAATCTATTTAAGAGCTCCATAGGCATGCAATAGTTGCTGCTGGGTAAGTTTCCTTAAGCAAGAAAACTCTCAGGTAGAGGTAATTTGGTGGAATTATTTGCTTAGAGTAGAGAATCAAAGCTGCAACATGCTGGTCCACCATTTGCTAAATATGGCTTCACCCTAGGAGAGGTGTAACACCTCAGGAGAGGTGTAACATGAATTCTAGGTGTTTCTAAGGTTAAGTTTCATATGGAAAGCACTCTAATGAGTGGCTTTGTTACCATGTTCTATGTTCTATCTCAGATTATGTTAAATATTCATTCAAATCCATTACTCTGCCTGTATAGTTTCAAAGTTTCATGACCTACTCAGAACTGAGAGGTTTTTAAAGGGCAGACTATAAAAGATTATCTGTTGAAGGACAGATCCAGACAGCATGCTTTACCATTTTCCATACTTTATTGCTTTGAATAAGGCTGTGGTTCACAAGGCAGCACATATGATTTCTGCAGTGTGAACGTGCCAGGGATAACACTTGCAAAAAGCTGTTAGCATAACCTAGTTATTAATGTATCCTTTGCTTATTTTTTTAAAATCTGTGTTCCTAATGGAATCCACATTACCTAATGCATTAGAGCTGCCCAAATTTAAGCAGGTTGTACCTGGCTACATCTCTATTTCATTTGGAATACATCAGTGCAGAATGCAACATAATTAACTGTGCCATTTACACATCTTTCAATGCACATAAAAAGGAAGGTATTTTCATGTTCCTATTTAGAATCATGGCAAGAGACAGAAATGTCATTGCAGGGGATAACTAATGTAATGATGTCTACAGAATGAAAGTGTAGTTTAGAAAAATGCAAATGTAAAAAAAAGCATTTCAAGAAAAAATTATTTTCTAATTCAAGATCAGACTATTTGAAATCTGCAAGGTGTTTCTGCTTAATAATATGTCGTTTTCCACTTCTGGATTATGTTTACTCTAACAGTCATTGAACTAGATGGAAGGTTAGCCATAGAGGTGTTAGTCTAATAGTTGTGTTGTTCAAACATACAAAAAAAGAAGAGGGGAAATGCATTAAGTATTCTTTGTTATAAAAGATCGCAAAAATACTTGCCAAAATGCTTATCTGTTAACCTGTTATTTAAAAGTGGCTCAATGGAGACAGCATGTAAAGATACTGTGAAGGCCAACTGCTCCCAAAGGAACTAGGAGCTGGCTGCACAGTGTGGTAATATGGCCATCAGGACAGAGCCCAGCAGCCAGAGCCAGTCCCACCAGCCCAGCAAGGAGCAGGGCAGATCCAGCCCTGGGCATTGGCCATCTCCCTGGGTACAGGGGTGCGCTGAGGCCAGTCTGGGATGTCAGCCCATGGGTGTTCCCCGCTCAGCAGATGCCATGGCTGGTCGGGGCTGTGGGGAGTCACCCAGGTCATAAAAATTTGTTAGCTGTGTTCCTTGTCCTGCAGGCACTCACATATCCCAGCTGCTATTGACACTTTGAGGCTATGCTTTAGTTGGTAGCATGTTAGATAAAAGTTAGGCAGCATCTCTACTCTGACCATTATGTTTAGCCCTATTTCTTGCCAAATCTTACTGGTACTCATCACTGAAATCCAGCTATGCTGTATTTAGCGATAGCATTTTTTGACCTGACTCTATTTTGGAAGATTAAGTGTGGCATCTGTGAATTTCTTCAACAATCCATAAGAGAAGACTGAGATATTCAGTTCTGGGAGAACATACTAGTTTTCTTAAAGAAGAAAATTGTGACAGGGCAATCTATCTTCTCATGAGCCAGAAATATTGTTTGGATTTTTCAAGTTGAGGCAAACTCAAAATGAATGTTACAGTGCTGCAATTTCACATAGTGACCATTGCCCTGCTTAATACCAGGGAGTAACCATAAAACACTGTTTTTAAAATGTCTTTGGGTTTTCTATCTATAAGAAAATGATCAAGGCTTTTAACATACACGGCATTATGTACGGCTATAATTTTTAGTAATACTTCTCCTTTTTATGTGTAGGAAGTTATATAAGGAAAAATAGTAGTAATGGTCCTTTTTATAAAAATCAGTGAGAGTCCATTGGAATAGAGTGAACCTGTTGTTGCTTGTGTCAAAATCTCTTCCTGCTCTTTCAAACTCAAGACAAGACAGAAACAAAAAGAGGAAGGGAAAATTATAGCAAAGTAGAAAATCACTCTGTCCGCTATTCAAGCTCTTTCTTGCAGCGTTCTGGCAAGAGACAAACACAGCATGCACTGTAAGTCCTAGCAAACTTGCAGTACCATCTGACCATTCATTGCTCTCAACTGCTTTTCTGTCTGTTAGCTGAAGGCAATGATGTCAGACTTATTAAACAACACAAAAGAAAAATGGTAAGAAGCAGAAGAAAATGAGGATTGAAAATGTTATGAATGCAGGGAATGAGAATAGCAGCAGCAACACCACATTGCTGCTGCTGGAGACTGTTGAATATTTAGTGAGGACAAGGTGGTGGTGATGGTGTCATGTAGGCACCTCCATATCTTCTTCTAGCAGAGACAGAATATTGTCTCAGGACTTTCAGGGCCTAACAATGTCCAAATGGATACTAACTGCAGTCTCAATAGGTATCTTATTCTAAATGGAAATTCTTAGTATTTGAAAACAATTTTTTAAAATTGAAGAAGTACGAATAGATGTTTCAAGTATTATTTTGCTAGTTTTTACAGTCATTATCAATGAGGAGAAAAATAATTTTACTTTTAAATTGATACCACTTCTGTTATGATATTCAGTATATTTCTAATGCATATATAGTGCATAATTTATGCCATTATCTGCTGTAAACTTTAATTCTTCATTACACATGTATGACAAAACTGTCTCTGAATAAGTAACAGATAACCTCTTAATTTCTGTATATTTAAAACAATGCACAATTGGAAATATGCATTGATAATTCTCAAGAGATCTGATTTAGGGGTTAAATCACACAAATGAGGCTTGAAAGTCAGAAGAAATTAATTCCCTCTTTCAATTCTGTTGCAGACTTGGCTGTAAGATGGAAGTATTCCAGTTCTCTGAACAAACAGATCTAAATTTCAAGCTGTTTAACACCCACAGTTTCTGTTTCTTATAACTGGCAAAAGTATGTTCAGCATCTCTGCAAAGATTAAACATTAGGTATCCAGAAATTGAGACATTCCCATTACAGATCACTTTTAAAAGGTGGATCATAATCTCTGTGTACCTGTCTTGCCTCATTTATTAGTTACAGTTAGAGACATCAGTTGCAATTTGCTTAAGAATTCTTATATGGTATGGTTTAGTAGTTAAGTTCACTGCTTTGCCTTTATCAATTCAGGATCTCCGTCTTCAATACCATCCCTCATATGCTTGATATTTACACTGAAGTGGACTTCTCTGTTTTGTCCTGCATTTCTCCTTTCTCCTCCAAATTGTCACTTTTCTCCGCCATTTTGCCATGTTTATCTTTATATATGTCTGCCTTTGTTTGAGTAACTGAAGGTTTATTTCACTAACATCTGTATATTGCAAATTTAGCATTTTCAATGTCTTTGTAAACTAGTAATGTAATAATTCATAATTACAGGGGGGAAAGGAAGCAGCATTAAAAAAAAATAAGCCAATATATTTGAGGAAAATAAAAAAAATCCTAAAGCATAATGGTAACTTTTAAATGCAAAGTATTTTAGAGGAGCATTGCCTTCTATATACTATTTGATTTTCAGAAATTGTACTACCTGCATTTGCAGAGGATGATTTTCCAGATATATCAGAAATGGAAATAATTAAAAGGAAGATTGACCTTTTCATGCATGACTGGCAAACAGTGGAGTCAGAAATCAAGCAGTCATCTCTAGTTCAGGTTGTTGTTTTAGAGATTGCTGAACAAACTCCAGAAAGTCTGCTTAATCAAACTGTGCTGGTTATGGAAAGTAAGTAATACTGTTTATGTGATTTATACTCAACCTATCAAGAGGGATTTTGGAGAGCTTGTATGATTAATATATTGAGTGGGTAAGTTATAGTCAGTTCTGGTTTACTCACATGAAGTGGGAACAGGTCTTGCTGTGTTCTGTGGGTGAGCTGAAAAGCACACTGGCAGCCTTTAAGACATAGGAAGACTGGGGAATATATATATTTTAAATATATAT
>VZZY01008026.1:0-16921 GCA_013400335.1 Eurystomus gularis
GATATGGTTGGGTTTCTGGGCTGAGAGCTCACATTGTTGACTCATGTCCAGCTTTTCATCTACCAATATCCCCAAGTCCTTCTCCACAAGACTGCTCTCAATTCCTCATTCCCTAGCCTGTATTGATACTGGGGCTTGCCCCAACTCAGATACAGAACATTACACTTGGCCTTGTTTAACTTCATGAGGTTTGCCTAGGCCCATCTCTCAAGCCTGTCAACATCCCTCTGAAAGGCATCCCTTCCCTCCAAGCATGTTGACATCACTACATGGCTTGGTGTTGTCGGCAAACTCACTGAGAGTGTACTCAATCCCATATTTTCCAAATATTTAAAGCTCAGTTATTATCTTTTTTTTTTTCCTAAATTCTTCTTATTTGTGATGAATTTAAAAAACAACAATAATAGATATGCCAAAAGCAATTATCTTCTCTCACTGCTTTCTTGGTTTTGCCTATCTGTTTGTGTATCACCATATTTTAGCTCATGTCTTACTCTTAAATTCTTTCAGGCCAGGAATATATTTATTCTGTGTCTCTATGTTGCCTAGTGTAACAAATTCTGTTTCATCATTTCATCAAGAATCTATTATTAGTCTAACTCATATCTTAACAGTATAATTAAAGGTACACTTGTAAAACAAGCACAATTAATCTGAGTTTAAAGGAACCCCAGAAAATTTATGTGATGCTGCCCCGTCAAGTCAACAAAAAGTCTAAATCCTTTTATCAGTAACGTGAAAAATATTACTTGCTGGGCTACACTCTGAGTATATTAAAATAATTTTGGAAGGAAGAACAAATGAATAATAATTACCCTATGACTAATGTGCTAAAATGGTAGATAGGCTATGTTTTGAATTCTTTCAGAAAAGCTTTAATATGCCTAGATTGTTTCCTATCTTTTAGCATGTACCTGAGGTACTTGCTGCAGTGCAGTTTTCCTTGTTCGTAATTTCAGTAGACCAGTATAGGTGTATCTGTGGCTCAAATCGCTACTGAATTCTTCGACTGGTAAGAAGCCTGAAAAGTGCAGGTCTGGATGTAATGATATTGTTATGAACATTGTCATTTACTTGACATGTTAGGATGATATTAACCTGATTAAAACTTGAAGTCTACATTTAAACCAATAATGTAAGATCCACTTACAAGCAATAAGAGGAACTGGGATATTTAAAGTTATTCAGCTTACTAAATAAAGACATCTACCTTAGAACAATACATTTGTTTTTTTTTTCTCTATGTTTAATAACAGTACCCTGACCATATGCCATATATTAGAAAGGAAATGTCATTTTTATCTCTAGTAGCATATTGGTTGAGCTAGGCTTCTACCTTCTGTTAACCTTCAAGACTGAGGGTCTTCTGGATGTGTTAAGAACTAGATATTTAGGTTCTTGGCTCACAACCTCACAGAAATGTAGCTATCTAAAAGACTAGCAGTGGCACAAGCTAAGAACCCGTTTCCTATAAGGTAACAGAAATACTCAGAAGTACTTACAGAACAAGTGTCACTGTAAAGTATTAGGAATATAAGTTACTTGGCTTACTTTCTGAACTTTTATATACATGATATACAGATTGTTTATAAACTTAGTTTAGAACAGCATTTTCCTAACTGTTAAGCATCTAAAGCTGGATAGGAAAAGTTTGTAGGAAGATCTTATTGAGTAATGATTCACATATCTGCCTCTTGTTCCATCTACTAGATTATTATCTCCCACACACTACTAGAATAAGCAACAAGTAACCTAGTGCTATTTGGAAGTTATAGATAATTTTAATTTTGCTGTTGGATTGTTGGGTTTTTTTTTTCACTAAACAGTTCTATCACACTGACAATCTTGTACATATTTTGATCAGAATTTCCAGCCAAAATATGCATATTTTTCCCAGTCAAAACAATTGCTGCTTTTTTCATAATAGAATCATCAATTTGTTGATGTACATTGTTTGTAACCATGTACAGTATGTGTTTCATTTCTCATTTCTTTTTCTTTCTTTCTTTTCTTAAAACACATCAAGTTCAGACACTGTTACTGAATATTTGGTGACCACTTGCCCTGTTTTTACATTTCTGCAGTTCTATTGTATTATCTTGCTTTTCATGCAAAGACATTACTAATCTAAAATGTACTACAAAAATTATGCAAAACATTTAATATAAATGAGATGTGAAACCTTTCTGGAACTTTGAAGCATGCTACAGTTTTTAACAGTAATGAATAGGCCTCTGTTTTGTGATAAGGTTATATTTAGATCTTTCTGATAAAATGAGTTTGGATATTTGCATTATAAATTGCCTGCATTAAGATGTTGAATTGCATCCTAAAGCTTGTTTTGGTTTTCAAAACTTAAAACATTATCACCATTTGAGATATCCTAGAGCATCTTGCTTGGCCTTTAGATGCTCTAAAATGGCAAAACTCTCTGTCAGGTACCATATATCTGTCATATATATCAGTTCTATATAGATGTCTAAGAAAACCTGAAGCATCTAAGATGGTTCTTGTGGGCTATATTTAAATAATTTAATTGATCTTTTACTGTATCACAAAACAAATATATTCAAATACTAGCTTTTCTTGTCTGGGATCATACTATAACATAATTTATGTGTTTTTCACAAAGTATCACTTCTTGATAAATCCTTTGATAGTAAAGCATGATTACACATACATTCTCCTGACTTGTCTTACCACTGTTAAAAACAGATCAAAACACTTGCAAGTCATTAGAGAATATCTATAATTCCTGAGAGTTTCTTTCTCCCGGAGTATAGAAATTCCTTATTGAAAAGTGGGATCCAGCTTTTGTTTTTCTTTGACAACTGGGACAAAGTCGAGTGGGAGATGAGTTCACCACAAACATGGAAGTAAAACTAAGCTGTTAAAAAGTACTCTCAGAATTTGTAAAAGAGGATTGCTTTATAATTTTATTGAAAACTATGAAAAACATTGTGATTTTCATCTGGTTTTAGATTTAAAATTTAAAATATAAAATAAAATATAAGGCTGGAAAACAGAATAAAAAATACTAAATAATATGCGTGTGAACATGACGCTCTAGTGGTAATATTCAACTGAATGCAAGGCCTAAAGATTTAAAAGATAACAATATGAAAGCAACAAACTACAACACAGCCACACACTCTAAGGAGATGACAGAAATTAGTCTTAGGATGAAAAATAGAATTTAATATTTGAAATGGAAAAAAAAGACAAGACTTAAGGGAGGAAAGGTGTTTTAGAGAAACTAGCAAAAAGACAATTTGTAAAAAGGAAATAAAAGGACCCAAAGATGAAATATTTGGATACAGTGAGCCATTTAAGACCATATAAGAAAAGATAACAGAAAACAGCTAAATAAATATATATATATGTGGTATTACAACAGGAAATATTTAAAGAAACCTGGAAGTAAGTATTGCTATAAGTGAGAAAATAACTGTTAAAGGAAAGCAAGAGTGGTTTTCCTCACAGGAGTTGAAACATAAAAGTATTTTCTACAGTCTAAGAAAGAGAAAATGTGTACTTTAGTTTAGTTTGGCTAGGTTTTTTTTTATACAATATGCTATTTAATGGAATCTGTCTGGACTATACTCAAGAGACTCACAGAGCCCGGCTGCCTTGAGAAAAAGGATTTAATTAAAGGTCAAACACATTTCTAGGAACCTGCACAAAAGGGAGCTTTAGAGTGATTAGGATGTAATCTATAGAAACACGCTGGGTTAAACATGACACAATACAGGTTTAGTTATTTGGATCTGGTCTGCACTTGAAAATGTCTGCACAAGCAGATGTAAAGAATTGGAGAAGTATAGCAGTTTTACACTAATATTTTAAGAACAAGTAGACCCTTAAATCAATCCATTTAACATTCAGTCTGTGTGTTCTACATGTTTCCTTACATCTTTTTTTTGCAGGTATGTTCCTTTTTTTAATTTACACTAATTTTGTTTCCTAACCTACTGATTCTTTCTTGTATCAGTTCTGTACCTTTGTTCCCTTTTTACCTGCTCTTGATTATGCTCCCTCAATTCTCATGAGCTGTTTCTTATTTTAATTTCTTAAATAGGAGACAGTTAAGTAGAACAGTTCACCTGCCTCATAATACTTTCCACATGATCTGAAATACGAGCCCGTTTAGGACAAATGGCTTCTTCCTTCTTGTTTAGAGCTATTGACATGGACTCCCAGTTCCTTCTTGTCCCTCTTTGAAGATGCTGAGAGAAAGAAACAACTCTCACACTTGTCAGTACAGAAATAATTATACACCTTAACAACTACTATGAAATTCTAGCAGCTTTCTAAACATAGACATACACTAGGATTTATATTATCTAAATTTAGCCTTAGAAAATGTTAGTGTCTACTTTAGGTTAGTCAATATAGGCTTGTAGGACTACCTAGTGTCAATTTGATTCAGTCCTGAGATAACTGCATAGGTAATTTTCATTTGAAATGTATCTAACTCCATTGCCTGTAGAAACCTAGGTGGCTAGCTTTGACAAAACTGTAAGCACTGATATTTGTGTAGGCCTTTACATCAGAAATGGTTATTTAAAATCTGCATTTAATGACTGGAAAGTGACAAGGACTTTGGGACAGGGACTAACATCCAAAGTTAGGCAAGATAAATTTTCTTACGGGGCTATGGGGTCTTCCTGTGTTGATATGACTGTACAGTTAAAAGGGACCCAAAGTAGAAGAGGAGAATGCAGAAGAGAGAAATTATTTAAGTCTGTGTTTGCATGGGGTGCAGAAGGAAGTGTGATGCTGTGGGGATATACCACTAAGAAGAAATGGTACAATGGCTGCCTCAGACTTTTGCTGTGGGTGAAAGGGAACAGTCCATACAGACACATATGCAGCTAGAGGTTAGCTGTTACTCCAGTTAATATTTTAGCCATCTGATAATCTAAAGTGGCATTAGAGAAAAATCTCACGAATAATGCAGATAAAATACACAAATGGGCCTCAAATATGGCCCACAAAATACACCCTCTGGGCCTGAAGGTCACCAATGTCATTGTCCTCAAGGACATTGTGCTTGGGGGTGTGACCATAAGTCTTTCACCAGTGCCTCATAGACCTCACAAGAAGGAGCAGGGTAACCACAGCAGGTGCAGTGCCCTTGAGCAGGGTATCACGGAAGCTCACAAAATTAGCTTAGGAAGGTCTTAAGTTCAAGATAAATTTATTCTAGTAAAAAATAATTTAGTAATCTGAATCATATTACTAAATTACAGGTTTCACATATTAATAAAAAATTATTTAGTATTCTAACAATATTAGTAAGCTACAGGTTCCAGATGTCAAGTGAAATTAAGTATTGAACAGCTGAGGAGCAACTGAGGGAACTGGGACTGTTTATTCTGGAGAAGAGAAGGCTGAGCGTAAACCTTATTGCTCTCCACAATTACCTGAAAGAGGCGAGTGCTGGTCAGATCTCCCAAGTAACTAGCAATAGGATGAGAGGAAATAGACTCAAGTTGTGCCAGGGGAGGTTCAGTTTGGATATTAGGAAAAAATTCTTTACTGAAATAGTGAATGAGAATTGGAACAGGCTGTCCTGAGAAGTGGTGGAGTCACCATCTCTGGAGGTGATCAAAAAAACATGTAGGTGTGGCACTTCAGGACACAGTTTAGTGGTCATGATAATGTTGGGTTGATGGTTGGACTTGATGATCTTAGAGGGATTTTCAAACCTTAATGATTTTATGATTTTACAATTCTATGATTCCTTGGCTGAGGGTCGTAGTTTTGGAATAAGGTGTGGGTCTAACAGTAGCCATTTGTGTAATCCTGGTGTGGCCAAAGTCACCAGATCTTGTGGTTAACCAAGCTAGCACATATTCACCAGAACAAGCATCATTAGCAGGTGTCATTTTTGTAATTTCACCAGAGTTAGCAAATTTTATGCTTAGGCAGTCTTTCTTCTTCAGCCAACTTAGCAGATATTTCTGTCTTAATGGTCTTGAAGACATCAAGGGTGGGTGCAACTGTCACACAGGGGTCTCACTTGGGACTCTAAGGGTGCATTTCTCCCCCATTGTCTTCTTCTAGGGGTCTCATGGGGGAGGCAGTAAGTTCCCCCTGTGTCCCTCTACAAGAAGGGCTGCTGTCCTCCCCCAGCTTGGGTCTGTCAGGCCATTGCCCATAGCCAGCCAGCAGCACTCCCTGAGCCAGCTGCAGCTTCCACTGGGCACTGACAGTCACATGAGTGTGTGGGGGAACTGGCTCCAAGTGGCTCCAAAGGGCTCCAACCAGCCAAAGCCACCCTGGCCCTCTGAGAGACACCCGACTCTGCCCCTGCTGGGGCCCTGCCACTGCAGGGAGGGGCTGAACAGAGCTTTATTTCTTCTCCTGTGCTGGATTTCACACTTATTCTTAAACAAATACTTGGGCAATGAATGTAAAGAGAAAATGTAATCTTTGTTTTGTATTTCATGTTTTTCTGGGGGCTATGTATAAATACATGGAGATAAATATTTATGTGTTTATTTTTGTACCAGGTCATTAAAAAAATGATATAGATACTTGAATTTGAAGCAATTCTGGCAGTGTTATTTTGAGTAGGCTTCACAGGAACTGGATCCGGCATTTACGAGGCAGTTCTTTACACGCTTTCAGTGATGCACTGTAATATAATATAACTGCTTCGGATTTGTATGGCACATGTCCAATAATAATTGTTTCTGGATCTATTAAAATGACAGAAATGTTAATCTATGGATAATGAGGTCTTGATCTTATTATTCCTTCCTGACTAAAGCTCCCATTGTATTGAACAGAAAGTTTACCAAAGTAAATGAAAGATCAGGCCTCTGATTTTTACTTTTTCTTTTCAACCTACCAATGAAATAGCCACCAAAAAACCCCCCAAAAAACAAAAAACCAAACAAACAACTGCCCCCAGAAGAAGAGATATCACGATTTTGGAAGCATCCAAATTTGAGAAAGCCAAGATAATTCTTTATTCTTATGAGCTGCATATTAGTCTACTAATAATTCTTGTATTACAGTGCAATATTTACTCATTTTAAGTAATCCTGTCATTAAACAGCAGGGAAAAAAAAATTACTTTTCTTTATGTTTCCAAGTTGTAAACCAAAAGGTATTATGCATCTATGGTCACTAAGCTGTGCTGCATACATTTCCTAACTGCTTTTTCTGGTGAACATCAGCTAGCTCTGTTAACCACAAGATCTGCTGATTTCGGCCACACCAGAGTTACACAAATGGCTACTGGCCAGATGCTGTGTTGCAAGTCATAAAATTAGGCATCTGTTGTGAAGCCACAGTATGTTTTAAATATGCCACAGGAGATAGGAGCCTTGGTTTTGCTAAAATAGCTCTTGACCTTCCCTAATGCAAGTGCTTAAAGTGGGGCATGTAAATCTAAAATTAGCATGTGCAGTCATCTTGGATAGTAGGTATAGTATTTTATCTCTTCCTTATATGTTTTCATACATATGGTGTTTGGTTTTTTTCCCTCCTGACCTTTTCAGAGCAAGACTGAGCATTGACCTGAGTTTGATTATTTCCCTGTCCTCGTAGTTCCACACAATGGAGGGAAACACATTGTTCTAAGATATGTTTCCTTTTATCTTATCTTAAGAACTGTGAAAAGATCATACTTTAAGAGCTTCTCCTCTTTCCCTCACATCCCGAAATATTTTTTCTCCACTGACTGTAAAGGAAGACTAATGTGAACAACTACAGTGAACATGTCTACGTTTAGCTATTTGAATAGCATCCTCAGTACTGGCAAAGCATTAATGTCCTACAATTAAGTGAAAGGAATGCCAGTCCTTTCTTTAAATTAAAAAAAATAAAATAAATTTGATCAGTTGGCCCCACACTTGTAGTTTCCAGAACTATTTAAAAACTGACCTCTTTTCTTAGCATTTTTTTCAAATATTTATAGCACTGCTAAAACCCCCCCCAAATTTTTGAACAAATTACTAAATTTGCACATGTAATCTGCAAGTGTAATATAGTTATGTAATATTAAAGTGTTTATAGGTATATATTCAAT
Organism: Eurystomus gularis; assembly: GCA_013400335.1. Lineage (NCBI taxonomy): Eukaryota > Metazoa > Chordata > Aves > Coraciiformes > Coraciidae > Eurystomus > Eurystomus gularis. The sequence continues at coordinate 8,045 of VZZY01008026.1, forward strand.
ACAGATTTAGTTTATTAAAACTGAAGTGCCATTTCTGAGGGATAAATGTTCACTTGATTTATGTCTTTCTGTTTGCCTTAAGAAACAAAAAAAAAAATCTAGAAATCTTTGAAATTCAGCTAGTTCAAAATGAATGTTAATAGAATAGAATGATTATGTTTGACATTGCGTTTTGTTTTACACCTGCAGCAGTATGGATCTTTTGGTTTGTCCTATAATTCTTCAGACTTTTTTATACTAAAATTAAAATTTTAACGTGTAAATTAAGGTGCATGCCTGCCTAGGATACTATGAAGGGAATATCCTGCTCTCACCTATCAGAACTCTTAGAGTATTTATAACAGTTGCATGTTCTGCTGGTCAGTTGCCTCTATTTGCTCTTGCACCAAAATAATTTGAGTGTAGAAGCAGACTGCTAATTAGCTTGCACCTGAAACCAATCATTCCCTCAGAAGCACCACCACTGAAATGAAAAGGACCTTTGCAGTTCCTTAAGAAGTCACTGTTTGCCAAGTTACTCAAGTAGGCCCAGCTCTACCAGAGAACCTGATGCTGCAATGGCCAACAATATTTAAAATTTACTTTGAGAGCTTTGAGATAGACCACAATGCTGATGTAAATGTTGAGCATTCAGAACAACTAATCCTTGGGGCACTATGATGTTTAACCCAAACAACAGGAAGTGCCATAAACAGATATTTTCCTGCATTGCTTCTCTAGACTTTTATATCCTGTTGCAACTAAACAATTCTTTATGCTTGTAAGTGCATAGAGACCTAGACCACAGTACAAAACAGTAAAAAAAAAATGCCTTAAGTTAAAGTGAGTAAGTCTTTCTAATTTAAAAGCATATAAAACCAGGATGCAATTTTAAATAAGGAGGGTTCATTGCCTGCAACTCAAAACAAAGTTTGTAGAGAAACATCAAATAGAAAACTCTTACTTGTTTTATGTCAGTTTTTCTCTATTTTCCAACATTTTGGTTTGTTTGTATACAGAGCTATAGAACAGATTAAATGAGTAAGTAACAAAAAATTGAATTTATAAAATACATTATCACTGTTAAAAATTAATTACAAAACTCTTTCTAAAAGTGAAAGACCCAGACTTTGTTAAAAATGTGTTTGTTTCTTTGTTTTTTCTAGTAAAGTTCTTTTTACAGATCTACACCAAAGGAAGAACAAGGCTTAGGAAAAACAAGAGGAGCGAGACCTGTGAACAAGCAGTTTCAATTGTACTGAGTAACAAGTTCCATCATATGTTAAATCTGTATTTAAGTGTTCATTTGAAATAATTTCTAGATTTAGGGCCTTGCAAAATGGGCTGAATAACAAAAGATAAAATAAATTAAAAAAAAAAAAGAAAACAAACATAGTCCTCATCAGGTAAATGCTTTGGAACATACATTAATTCCTATAGAAATCACTGTACTTATTCTACTAATCTAAGATAAGCAAATGCTCAGATTTGATCAGAATTCTAACTTTTTTTTTCTTGAAGTCTTTGTGGGAATTTCTGTGTAGTATGCCTATGTTCCTAAAGGTACAGAGACAGCAATTCTTTAGAAGTCAACTAATGCTTTCTTCTGACTGGAGAAAATTCTTATGGAAGTACCTACCCAAAGTTGACCTCTCTAACATGAAGAAAAGAATGCTAGAAAAAGACCTCTTTACTTCCAATTATTTGAAATTGCCTCTACTAATGTATGTTTCAGAACCAATTGGTTAAGTCACAGCACTTTTAAACAATGTGATGCAGAGTAGTAGACGAAATGAAACCATCAGAGAAAAAACGAAGGAATATGAGTAGAAAACTGTAAGTTCCATATCATCTTCTGTGAAAGTTCTCCATTTAAGGTATTCAGCAAATTAAAAATAAAAGTATAATTTGGCTGTTGAGTAATGTCGTGCATGTAATTTTCTGTTTTGACTTGGCCTATCATTTAATGCTATTTAAGTTCAGAAAGTAAATTATCTTCATCCAAGTTCTTTTATCAGTAATTACACCCCTGCTATGCCATAAAGTCCATTCTTTTCTACAACACAAAATGTATGTATCTAGGACTTAGTATGTCACTCTAAGTGAAAAAGAATGTATTCCACATTACAGACAAAAGACTTTTCTTAAGCTTAAATTTGTTTTCATTATGTTGCCCTTATTTCCTCTGTATTAACTATGTAGGCTAACTATATAAGGCTGTAGAGCTCTTCTGAATCAATAAACTCTGTATTCTATGTGCAAATTTGAAAGCACAGCAGATGTTGAAGAGTGATAAAGGTAATACAACAACATAAAATACACACTGGAATTTCTCCTGGTGGTAAATTGTTCCTTAGAGCTTTTACTGGGTTTCCATATATCCTTGACCAATGACTTTAACACCAGTTTACCAATGTACATCATCACATATAATTTAGGTCCCAGCTCTCCTCAGTGTTAAACTAGAGAAAACAAAACTTACTTTCCAATCATAATACAGCAAAAGAATAAATTAGACCATATTCTGGAAAAAAATCTGTTAGAAAAAATAATCATTTCCATATTGCTTGGGTGATACCTGAATGTCTTGTCTGTACAGTGAGGGAGGGATGGACAAGTGCTCCAGCTTTGGACTGGAAGACCCATGATGTTCTCAGTGCTGCTTGGTTTATACTCTATTCATAGCCTTCAATGTCTATTGACTTCTTTCTTAGAAAGAATGGAACTCTACTTCTGAAATTTCACCTGTCAGGTGTGACAAACCACACAGATGCAATAAAGAATTTAGTCCTCTGAGTTTACTGATCCTCTAGTTTAAATGTAGCAAATTATAACAAATTACCTTTCTCTCAAAATGTGTCCTTAATAGCATTTTCAAGATGGAAAATGTTTTAAAACCTTGAAAAAGACATCTTCTGATGTCAAATTTAATAAAGCTACTATGACTACCTTAAAATCATATAAGATAATTAAGTTAATTGTAGTAGCTGAACTAATTAGTGCCAAGTTCCCTCTCTTATTACATATAAAGCTTTCAGGACATGCTTTTAAATTAAAAGAAATAGGACTCAGCCTAATTTCCTATATTATATACTGTGTTTTGCTGTTGTTTTTATGATAAATAAATATGTAGCCATTTAATTAAATAAAGTGTTTTCCTTTCAAGGTTAAATGTGTGAACTCAATAGTCTCTAAGAATGCTTCCTGCCTCTGTGTCTTGTATTTCTGAACTACCTCTGGATAAATAAATAAAGGCTTCTTCTTAAAAAACTCAACACCGCTAAAGGTCTGAACTTTTCTGAATACATTCCATATAATATATGCATGAGAAGAATTTTCATTAATTTTGGCCAAATGTAGGGAGTTTTTGCGTTTGCTGCTCTATACCATTATAAGTTTAGTGTGCTAGCCACATTACGAGTGGATGACAGCAGCACAGAGAGAGTTAGGAAAGAAATCTCAAAACAGTCTCAAGCCTTTATATTATTATCCAGCTTACTGTTTTTCAGTCTGTCTTCTGTGAATTTATGAGTCTAACATACTAGTCTGTGAAAGACAAAAAGGCAAAAAAGATGCACTGTTATGAGTAAGTCAGTAGGAGACTATGGTACCTTTTAAAGGTACCATATTCCAAAATGTATTTAGGTATTCTGTGATCAAGAACCCCTTAAAGGATAAAAACAATAAATTAATCAACCAAAGAGCAGTGTGTTTAAATACTGGAAGAGAGAACATGACTGAAAATAAATCAATACTAGTAGATGAACTCTTGAATACTTATTAAAATCTTTTTGGCTAGCCTGATAATATGATTGAAAATTCTAGATGAACCTAAAGTATAAGAATACATGTGGCATTTCTGTAAACATCTGCATCTCAAATATTAGTTCCTAATGATATGCTTCTGTGTGTTGTCACTGCAAAAATAAGACAAAACCTTTTTTTTCTATGCATGATGTACATACAGTATTGATAAAAATCTTGTTTCTCTAGTGAAATATCTTTAATGTTACATTTGAATCAACTGTGTTCAATGTCTGTTTACGGTTGCTCAGAGATTAATGTTTAAAAATTAGAATATATTAATTCTCTGAATACATTTTAAGCATCAAATTATTTTGATAAATACCAAGTTGTATCCTGGTTTTCACTCCTATCATGCCTCCCATATTTGCTGCAAACTAATTGTCATGTTAGAAATGGGCTAGTGTAAGTAAAACATCATTAGTAAATCACCCAAAAATACAATTTTTGAAGAAAGAGGACATTTTTTAAAATAACCTTCATTCTTGAGGAGTGCAATTAGATGAAAAAATTTTGCAGAAGCACTGAGATAATGTGTTCTTCCTTGCAAAATGCTGTAGTTTCTTACAGAAACAGGTTGTAGCCTATTAACAAAGGAAGTATATCAAAAGAAAGAAAAAGAAGGAAGGACAGAATAATACACTGATGTAGAAAACTAGATATGTGCAACTACCTACATTTGTTCCCTACTTACCTTCCATATACTGGTTGGACTGCAAATCTGGGGCTGTAAAAGTCAGAAAGAATGCCTGTGCTACACAAAGCCATTCAAAGTGACTGAGATTCCCCTGGTTCTACTGAGGTAATACATCTGCAGAGTTCAGAGGAGGGCCTTGGCCAAACAGGAGGTCAGGTTCTGGCATAGAACTACAGGCCTAGTTCTGGGTTTTGTTGGCTTAGCTAACTGGCTCAGACCAAATATCATATACTCCATCAGTATAATGTATGGATATAGCAAATTTTGCTTATTTTGGTTTTATAGATAAATTATTTCAGAAACAGCTGGGTCTTTTTTTGTAGCACTGTACTACCCTTGTGTAGCACTATACTGGAATAGACCTATAGTAAGCTATAAGTGAAAATTAGTTACTCCTAGGAGTAAAATAGACATGCTTCATACACTACACCCATGTGACGGAGAAAGTAAAAGAAAACCTGTGTAGATTCCAGTTAATTGAAGAGTGACAGTCCGTTTCCAGGCATTGAAAAGCCACTATTTCTCTGATTATATTGCTGGAAAAGATCTTGAGAACACATTTAGCTTATGCCAACAAGCATTCTCCCACACATCCATCTCGGAACAGTTGAGGATTTAATGCAGGATGGGGACTACTGTTAAAAGGGTTGCTGCCATGTGGCTATCTTGTTTTGTGGTGTAAGATAGTTTAATAATGGGTTATTTGGATAATTTGACCTCAGGGATAGTAAGTGTCAAGAATTTATGTTTATAGATGAAAACAGAGTGATTTCTTTGCAAGAAATCCTACTGGAGATTATAATTTTCTCTAAGTTTAGTACTGCATCATGTAGGGGTTGTTCAGGTAAGCAATTACCTCTAGCAAATTTTGCTCGTTGTGATTTTGCTGCCTCTTTACCCCATTGAGCTCTGCTTCTCCCCCTTCTGTTTGATTCCTATCTGTCTCTTCAGTTCAGTGTTGTGACTTTGTCATTATTCTTCCAATAAGGTGCTCCCTTTTGATAGTTGAAGGGAAAACACAGGTGACGCAGTGGAGCACTAGTGTACCCCATGGTAGTTCAAAACCTTATAGGGACAATGGTGCAAATAAACAAGGGTCAGTTTCACACTGTTTAGTTCAGTCTGAATCTCCCTTACAGGATGTGAAAGGGCCATATGGTTCCCTTTATCCAGTGTCAGTGGAAAGGAGATGATACAGGGATTCATAAACCCCATGTAATTAACAGTAAAAATCACATCAAATATGTACACAAAATGTCAGAGTAACCCTGGCCAAGTGCATTATCTGGATTTCACTACATGATTGCTCTCCCACTTACAATACTAAATCTCCAAGGTGACAGTATGTGCATATGCTTGTGGGTGTATTACATTTTCCTCACATCTAGTATGAAGAAAAGCAAACAATCTGTAAAGACAAATGCTTCCTTGTTTTTTCATATGTGGGAAGTGAGCATATGGGAACATCACGTTCTCTTGCACAAACCTATGTAAATGGAACTTTAATGCCTTTGGAACAGCCAAAAAGATACTTTTTTTAAAAAAAGGAAGGAACAAGAAGCAGAAACTACTATTTTGGCTCTGATTTGAATCAGACTTGGCATTCAGAGAAGATGTTAGGGCAGCTGCTACAGGAAACTAGGCAGGAACAGTTAAACTATTGTATAAAAAGAAGAAAATGACTGTGAGTTAAAAAATTCAAGGACATAGTTATTGCTAATATAGATGGAAATGTGCTTGGTGATAACTGTAGAAACAGGGACTGAATGCAGATAGCTAAATGGCAGTGTTAGCGGCTTCTTCTCCCACTATGGTCTCCAGGGCAAAATACATCTTTCAGATTCATGTCTTGTACCCATATTGTCCAGGGAGTTAAAGTTCTGAGATTGCCACTATAGCTTGAATTGGACAGTAATGCTACTCTTTATGATAATATGCATATAAAATATGTAAATAACACACAACAATAAAGTCTAATAATTAAATGGATATGAAATATGTATTATTTTTATAGTTCATAACTAAATACAACAAAAAGGATATGAGTTCTTTCCATTAACTATTCAGGAGAGCCAAAGGTGACAAATTCAGACACAGACATCTGCAATTTATAATGATGATGCTAGAGCAAAATGTTGTGAAGTCATTAACTAAATGAACCTTACTACATCCCTTTTTCAGATGTAGCAATACTGGGTGATACGTTGCAAATAGTAAGAACTTATGGTAGAAGTGACCATTTCTTAGACTGTTCTGGAAGACTGAAATCACCCAACTTAATATTCTGACACAAAGTTCAAAATTTGAGTCCTATGCAACTCCACAAAGTATGTGAAATTCTTTCAAACAAAAATAAAATTAGTTGTCAAACAGATCCCAGTTGATATAAATTAATGCATCAATTGAAAACAATGTATTGTGAGAGCAGGAAGGAAACATCTTCACCACAGTCTTACAGTAAGAAAACCATCACAATGCAAACTGCTCTACCATGCTGTATAACTGGACAGTGTAACATTTAGCAAAATGTAAAAGACTGAAAACTGTAAGAATGTATTTCTTACAACACAGAAAGGAGTAACATAAGATCCAAAAAGAAGTATTAGGTAGACTCTGAGACTTAGGCTGAAATCAGACATCTAAAATTACTCAAAAAGTTCCTTAAACTTTAATCTCTCTTGAGAGTGTATCACAGTAGACACTTCTGAAGGCATATCACTGTTGTACCTTAAAATTCCCTTGAGCACTTAGGGTACAATACATACTACTTCAACTATCCAAAAATTAAGCACCTAGAATAAATAGAAGTGTTTCCTTACCTGAACAATAAAGGCACATCAGTACCTTCAGAGCATGATTCGTTCATCCTAAAATGAGATTCAGTGTTAGACAGCAAGTACTACACACGGCTTCACATGAAATTGTTTTTTTTATTATATGCCTGTGGTAGGCCGAAACACTACTGCCCAGCTGGTTATGCAAAGCCTCCCTGTGTATATCATTCACATATGAGTCATTCATTCCTAGTTACAGAGTTGCAGCAGCTATTGGGAGTCCAGTCCCAATTATATCATCAGAAGCAGAAGCTGTATGAACACATCAGTTGCTTCTAAGTGTTATGAGAGCTCTCTAATAAGGTTTTGTTTCTGTCCACCTTGCATACAATTCTGAAGCCTTTGTTAGCTCAAAGGAGCAGGTTCCTCCCACATCCCTGTCCTTTAGATATGATCTGGGTTACAGGATTCTTAATATACTACAACTCTTTGCTTCTCCTTTTAACTTTATTTATGGATTCAGCACTCCATCAGCTTGCCAGTTACTGATATCCTTGAGAAATACCAGCCTTTTGGCTCTTCACCTTATTAGTCAGACAGTCCTTGGAAAGTTTTCACATAAAGTTTTTATAAGTCAATATTATGTTTCATCACATATTTAGCACTTTTCTTCAGCTTTTTATTCTGGCAATGATTTCTCATACCAAAGGAACACATTCATATCTCTAAGTTTTTGTTTTGTTTTTTATCTCACATCACTTTATATGATAATGGTAAACTTATTTTCTATCACATGATCAAAAGAAATGGACCACCTAGCACATGATTGTGCCTACCCTCAACATCTCAATACACAAAAACATACCTACCAGGTGTGTCACTCACTGCAATTCAACCACTTATATTTCAGACAGAGTATAAGCATTTTTTTAGTAAGGAGGAGGCAGTGAGGTACTCAGGAAAAAAAAATAGTTTCATTAATTTCTGTATATAATTTCTATGACCAGGCGACCTGCCTAGTGGATGAGGGAAAGGCCATGAATGTAGCCTACCTGGACTTTAGTAAAGCCTTTGACATCTCCCATAGCATTCTGCTGGACAAGCTGTCGGCTCATGGCTTAGACAGGTGTACCCTATTCTGAGTTAAAAACTGGCTGGATGGCCAAGCCCAGAGAGTTGTGGTGAATGGAGTTAAATCCAGTTTACAGCCAGTCATAAGCAGTGTTCCCCAGGGGTTAGTACTGGGGACACTTCTGTTTCATATGTTTATCAACGATCTGGTGTTGACCTGCTTGAGGGTAGGAAGGCCCTGCAGAGGAATCTGGACAGGCTGGATCAATGTGCTGAGGTCAGCTATACAAAGTTTAACAGTATCACAGAATCCCTGTGGTTGGAAAGGACCTTCAAGATCATCAAGTCCAACCATTATCTATCTCTACCAGACCACTTCTACACCATGTCCCTGAGCTACACAGCTTTTGAACTCATCCAGGGTCAGTGACCCAAACACCTCCTGGGCCACCTGTTCCAGTCCTTGACAACCCTTTCAGTNACAACCCTTTCAGTGTAGTTCTTCTAATATTTAACCTAAACCCCCCCCGAAGCAACTTAAAACCATTCCCT
>VZZY01008035.1:0-30600 GCA_013400335.1 Eurystomus gularis
TGAATTAGCAGAATGAGAGTCAGCTGTGGAAAATGTAAGATGACTATTTTGCATTTCAGTGCTGCTAAAACAGGCAGAGTAGACCTTCAAAAGAGAAATACCAAGGAAAATGCTTTGATACAGAGATGATGAAGATTTTTGCTATCATGTAGGTAGATGGTAGGAGCTCTGAGTCTGCTTCTCAATCTGTTATGACAGTTGCATCACTATTGCTCCATTTACTCCAGATTTACACTTCAGTTAATCTGGACAAGCATGAGGATTCCCGAAGTCCTATCTGTGTTACTAAATGTTCTCAGCATTTCTGCATTCACCCATGTGTGTCTGGTGCATATCCTGTGGTTCTGTGGGCTGAGATGCTTCAGTGTTATTTCCCATCAAGTTGTTTCATTATTTATCTGTCCCTGGAGGAGGATTTCTGGAAATGGCATTGGAGAACTGTCAGCACTTATATGTTCTTGTTTGCACCCTCTTGGCAAAGTGAGTTCCAGATCAAGCAAAGCACAGCTCAGACTTGAATTCATATCCCAAGTAAGCATACTTACAAAGAGTAAAGACTACACAGTTCAAGGTTTTACAGGTATTTGGGAGGTGGGAGGGAGAAAAAGAGTGTGTAGGCTGCAGGCTCATTTTTGTTTAAGAGCACAGTGCAAAAATATGTTGTAGCCTTCCCTGGGGAGTATCAGCAGATAACACATATGTTTCCTGTGCACAACTCTACAGTAGCGGTAGAGCAAATGGATTTTCTTTATTCTGGTTCATTTCATTTTGCACGTCAGTCTAACTTCTGAAAGTCCAGAAAAAATCTCAGAAACTCAAAAGGTGTATAATTAGTCTGGACAAAGGGTAGGAGAGTCTCATCTATCGATAGGTACTGAAATAGAAAGGCTAGATGAACAAGTCCTTTTCATATTTCACCTTATGGCAAGAACACTTAGTACAAGCTGGGAGATTTGTGATCCATTTTTCATTCTCCCCTTGACCTATCCTATAACTTTGGCCAGGTGCCTCTGTGGACATTTCCTTTCTCATCTTTTGTCTCACTTGCCTCTTTAGTGCTTCAGGGATGCTCTGACTCATGGCACATACAGCTCTCACCACAGCAGCTGTACTGGAGTATGGGGAACCAGTCTCTCACGTCCCTCAGCACAAAACTCCCTTAATATCCTCAGCACATAGGATATATCTTGTGAGCTGAAAACTTATTAAAGAAGTAGAGCAACAGACATTTTCAATATGCTACAATTTTGACATTTATCAGGAAATTTACTTGGTAGGGAGGGTGAACAAAGACTGGCCTTCCTAATGGCTATGAATCTAAACAAAAATTGGAAACTTCCTCCTGAGTACTGTCTGAACCTAAATATGACTTAAAGTTCAGGTATCTAGGAGATGGCTTATTAGTTTATGTATTTCTTGGGGAATATAGTGTATCTGTAATCTCCTAAGGGTTTATAAACATCTTCATGTAGTATTAAAAAGAGAGAAAGCAGCAAATCTGAAAGATAAGCATACTGCATTATGGCATGACCTCCTTGAGCAAGTGGCAGCGTCAGAATTGAGCTGAGTGATTTTCAAGTGCAGATGACCAGTCTCTGAAGACAACCAGAGAGACATTTGAGAGAAGACTTTCCCTGGAAAATAAGTGAACTCTGTTGGAAAACGTGCCTTCCACATGCAGAAGTGATGTGTAGTGTTTTGGAGGTAGAAGATGCAGGAGATTTGGATTCTGTTTTAGTGCTAGTGACCCCAAGTAAGCAAATGAGCTTCTCTAGGCCCATTTATCTAGGAAGCTTTGTAAAAAAATACTATTAATAAAGAAAAAGCAGGAGACAAAATGTCACACAGACTATAAGCACCCACGGAAAGACTGAGACAGCTAACTCTGGCATCTCAGTATCTGAAAAATTAGATGCCTGATAACAGCAGTACAGTCCAGGAGGTGATTCAGCTCTAGATTCAGACCGCTAGCTGTAAATGCTTCCATATGTGCTCTGGGTCTATATGTATGCTGCAGTCAGTACAGTACAGTTAATGGAGTCTTAAGACCTGTTATTTGAACTAGTAGATGGTGGTGAGCTACTGCTAGGCAAGTGCCAAGATCCACTTTAGCATGGGTTGAATAGTGCTCCATATGCGACTGATTCAATCACAGCTGAATATAATGAAAGCTCAGGCAGCTGTAGGCATTTCCAGCTAGACACCAAGCATGAAAACCTGACTCTGGCCTGACACGTAACCCAGGTCACAGTAGCTGCTCTGTTACTAGAGGGAGATAGCTCTGATTCTGTGATCCAGAAGTGGCAGTTGCCATGAGCTAACCGGAACGAAAATTGAAGTGCAGAGTGTGTCTCTGAGGTTTCATCCTGCTGGCTCTGGGTTTGCAAGGCACCCCCCTTCACTCAGGAGGTCCCCCTTGCCTGGAAGTTGAGGGTGACTTCCCACTTCCAGTGTGTGACAAGCTCTCCCAAGAGACAAACATGCTTCTTTCTAGGCAGTGGAAGACCCAAAACTCCACCAGTGAATCCCTGGCTTGGGAGAAGCTGGTATTACACAGTTCCGATTTCTGTAGGACAACCTCTCCACCCTATAAATTAACTTAATACTAACAACAGTCAGTCAGTTGGTGTTAGGAGCCTGATCTATCCAGTATTGCTGTCAGCATGTTATATATCATGTAATCTGTCTTGGCTCAGAACAATCAATACATTGCTCCCAAATTTGCTTAAAACTGTTGGAGTTGAACCAGTCATAGCAAGAGTGGAAAACATTTGCAAAACTTTCCCCTAAGGTATGCAAACTTAAGTTACTCCTCCTCCTCCCTCTCTTCGTGGAAAGCAATGAAGATAATGGCTAGATTCTTGTCTCACAGGTGTTTAATGAGGTTAATGGCCCCTTTATAACCAGTTTGAGATCTTTGAATGGAAAATGTTACTGCAGACCTAGGCTTTGCATTATTATTCTTTCTTTTCTTTTTTTGAAAGGGTAACATACCCTTCAGAGTGCTCTGTTTTGCAACTGCATTGTTGTGGTTGTTGGTGTATAAAATTGGTGCTTGGTGTGTATAATTTATAGCCTCTAAAAATGATAAATAGCCTGAGAAAGAGGAAGGATTTGTGTGTTCAAGTCCCAGGAGTTTCAAGAGGAAAGAATTTGGAAAATTGTCTTTAACTTCCCATAAACTATTATTTAACCTGCTTCTTAGCAGTGATGTTTCTACTTACAGTGATATGGAATGTAATTTTGAAGGCATCCTAGCTCTAATCTGGCTGGTGGAGTCTGTGCAGGCCTGTGGCAGTCAGTAAGCATGGTGTATCTTAAAAATCTTCAAGAAGAAGTGTAAAACAATACGGCTTCAGATGTCATAGGCGTTACTGGTATCTCCATGATCTTTTTGATAGGAATAAACTAGAAATGAGTATCTTTAGCCTGGAAGAAGTGATAAGGATTGAATTTATTAGAGGAATATGGCTCTGGAACTTGTCTCCCATTGGATTCAACGGGACTCAACAGAGGTTTAACAGTGTTCAGTACATTTATATGTGGGCCTAAATGATAAGCTTTCATGAGAAAATGAGGAACTGGATTGAATCCTTTCCAAGCTAGATTTCTGATCTGATTCATCTACATTGGATACTGGCCTTTATATTCGTGTTTAATGGGCTGGCTGCCTTATGCTGTACTTTAAAAAAAATGGAGCTGCCTAAGTAATTATTAGCACATAGTATATGTGGTGATTGTTGAGGAACACTGTCAAAAATGTCTCAAGTCATGACTTAGATGAACTTTGCTAGGTTCTTGAAGAGGTATTCCAGGCTAAAGAGGAGGAGGGAAGGCAAGGTGAGGCAAGGAACTAACTAGAAACTGTCATCAGTAATGAGTAAACATGCCATAGATTTTGTTTCTTCCATTTTGGATATGTCTTCAAATTCCTGTGCACTTTCATTGTTATTATTGTAACTAAAACATTACCTTAAGATTTTAGATTTCATTGATATTGATCTCATAAAATGCTGAGCATGTCTATAACATTAATGGAAGCAGAGAGTATTCAGCAGCTCACGAGTTCAGGCCCAAAATGGTTGCATTTTGTTGTATAAAATGCATCAACCTCCTAACCTCGTTTTACAAAAGTTTCACGTTGTTATGGAATCAGCTTAAATGATTCTGTCTTAATGGAACTCTTGAGTAGCAGTTACCAGAAGCTCTTTCACAGGTCAGCAAAACACTATTATGTTCATGGCTTCTGCTGACTGAGACTAGCAAGAAACAAGTCTTCCTAGAAGATAAAATGCATATTTCATTGGAGGAAGTGGAAATGTTATTCTGTATTTCAACTTGCTCAGACCTGCACTGCAACATTTAACCTTATGGTAACTCTGTTCTTTCCTCTATAAAAGCATGAAGTATTCACACAAAAAAGCACTTGTTTTTTTCGTGAAAATGGGATGAATGTATGAATCCAAAAGAAGTTTCCTAAACTCACCAGCATCATTATTTGCAGAACTCAGACAATTCTGATTATAAGCAAAAAGCATAAGGGCAGCTGCATCAGCTTATCAGCTGCAATTGGTATAAAAAGAGATTCCTGCATTATCCTGTTAGACCTTGTACATCCAAATAATGTATAAAACCAACTACTGATGTCACTACCTGCTAGGAATTTTTTAATAAAAAGTTCTGCTTCATGTAGAGTAAGACTTCTACAGGATCGTATCAGGTTTTTGTTGCCAGAGAGGAGAATGAGAGGATGTCCCTAGACTGTGAGGTCCGTGGGTATAAGGAGATTGTAAGATGTACCTAATGTAAGATACATACAAGTGCTAATGGAAGTGGGGGCACATTCTTCCATGGAAATTTACAGGTCCACAAAATAACTACTTTCCATCTCACAGGGAACTCAGGACATAAACAGCTTTAAGCATCCTTCCAAAATAACCACCAGCGTCTCAACATCCAAAGGCCTTGATAGCTATTTTGTTACCTAAGCATTTGATAGTGTCCAAAGAAGACTGAGGCTCCACTAACACTAGCATAGAGCAAAGCAGCCTTGCAGGCAGCAATTTAAATAAACCAAACTCATATAATGCAAAATGAAAGCAAATGTGGGTAATGGGTCGTCAAGATTTACTCAGCTAGTCAAGAGCAAACCACAGCCCTCAGCCTGTAAAGCAATGTTATGAACTGCAGACAGAGGTACCTCAGGGAAAAGGATCCTGCAGTCAGCTCCATAGAAGCAGTTAGGCACCAAATGTCATTTGAAGCTCACAGAAGTCAATAGTCAATGAGATGCCTGGCCCAGAGGCAGGTGTCTGCATGTCTTGGAAGATTTAGCTTTCCAAGTTCATTCCAGTTTTTTCCTCTGGGTGCTTTGAATCATCAGAGACAATCTTGGGTGTTTAAAAGATCCGTATCATAGTGTCAGAAATGGCCCAGGATTTATGGGCACCTCTAGTTTTCAGATGGCAGTGAGAGGCCAGGGGCATATCCTGGGGTGTTTCGAATGGACTCAGATTTCTATGTGTGAGCAAATGAGTTTAGTTAAGAAAAAGTGCTTGACTTTGCTCTCTTCTCTACAATTAATAAAGTACAATGAATGTGTGTTGTTGCTTTAACAAGGACTGTATTTCAAATATCACTCTCTTCCTCTTTTTTTTTTTTTTTTTCCTCTTTTACCTCCTGGAGGTTTAAAAGGTACAATGGAGCTTTCCTATTCAGCTGCTTGAGTTCAATATTTGCTTGCAAGCACAGGGTGTGATTCTCTCTGGCCACATGCTCAATCACACTAGCGTACAAGATCTAACTTAGCTGTTCATATAGTTGCCTGCATGTGTGTATGTGTATATATATACAAGGAAAAAAAGGAAAAAAAAATCTGGCCTCCTGTTTCTGTTCTTCTTTCCATTCATTACTCAGTCTCTTCTCCCTTAGTAGAAATCACTAAACAGTAACTCCTTTGTTCTTAAACTTTAGGTGACCATGAAGCAAAGTAATAAAAGGGAACTTTTATAAAATGACTGTATTTGGGAACCTGCAGGAGAGAGGGAATTAGCACTCTTGTGCCACCGACCCATTTGTATTAATGGTTGTGTGTAGGTAACATCAAAAATCAACACAGGCTCAGGAAACAAAAAGGGGTAAAAAAGCAATTTGTTCCTCATTAAAGTGCTAGAAAAGTCCAAGATAAACCTGTTTAAAATTGATCTGATAAGCTGGGAAGCTCTGATTCACTGATGTGTTTTTCTCTGCTAATGGTCCTTTGCTAATATTTATCCATTGCTTTGAGTAACTATTAATCTCCTAAGTTAAGAAACTCTACAAATGCAATTTCTAGAGCATTTAACCTTTCATGTTTGCTGCCTCCAGAGTTTGGGTTGACTTGGATACCAAACACTACATTTTACTTAGTTTCTATGAGCTCTAAATTGCTAAAATAATGGCACAAACACTATTTAAAACTAGCTTTTCTTCTGTTTTTGTCTTCCACAAAAGTACGATAATTTTTCCAAAGTGTAATGAAGTTGAGTTCACTTTTGCTTTCCCATTCACTTGCTTCTGTCTGTTACTGAGGCTCCTTCAATTGCCATGTGCTTGAAAATGTAATTTTTTTCCTCCATAATTTGACATTGGAAATGGCCACTGAGGTAACAGCTCAGCAGCATGAATGTCTTTCTAATGATCTCTTGGAGAAAAAAAGAAAAAAAAGTATCTCACTATAAGCCTAAGAATTCTAGTATCTGGCAATAAATCTTTATTTTAAAAAAATGGAAAATTTCCATAAACTTCCTCATATATGCAGCCACTCAAGTTTATCTTTTCACATCAGAGCTTTTGATCCTTCTTTTTTTCTCTTTCTTTTTTTTTTTTCTTTTTTCTCTTTCTGAAAATCTCAGAGCTTAGTTTTGACTTGGGGCTTCTGCTGTTTGTGGNTTTTTTTCTCTTTCTTTTTTTTTTTTCATTTTTCTCTCTCTCTTTATTTTTTTTTTTTCCTCCCTATCCTATTCTGGCCATGACAACTAAAGGCTTCTGAAAAAATGTCCAGGGCTCTGAACAAAGCCTGTTGTTGCAGGTAATTGTTGAAATATCAAGGGTATTCCGTCCTCCATTACTTAAGCTTTCATTTGTGGCTTTCATGGTTTTGAGGAATGTTTATGGCTGACAATCCTTTCTTTACGGCTCTATCCTTCAAGCTCTGGCTGATACCGCTGAGAATGACCGCATGAGTGACTGATAAAATGTCAAGATGCCATTGTTTCCAGGAGAGTGTTTGGGAGCAATAAGATCTGTTTCAATTTATCTCATCCACCCGACTTTAAGGCTCCAGGTTTACTTCTTGGACTGCTGCAAGGGAAGACAAAACAAAGCTCCCCCCTGCAACAAACAAAAAACTTATGGCTTTTAAGTGTTCCAATCTAATATTATGCAGATGGGTTATAATGGCAGCAATACTGTGATGTTTGAGTCATATTTCACAAAGCACGTCGGTACAATATTTTGGTCTTAATTAATAATCTCTGTGAAAGCTGGTTTATGGATTGTAATAACCATATTTTAAAACTTGTGAAATATTGCAACAAAAATGCAATTCGCAAGGCAGATGGTGAAGTGAGGTCTGTAGAGCAACAGAACAGAGAGTTTTACAGTGAGTTTCAGAGAGTCTTCTGCTAGGATTTAGCCCTTGCCAAAACTCTACCACTTCTCAAATGGTCTTTGCGGGTCACCAGACTACTGATAAATCCAATGAAGAGAAGGCAGCAGAACGAACTGCCAAATGACGTAAATAAAAATATGAATTAATATTTTGCATAGATAGTTTTCCAGTGCAATTACTCTAAAGCCATTGCACTAATTTTAAATTAAATAACAATCACTCGATGTAATTCAGCTGTAAACTTTCTCAAGTTGTAGTCTTCTAGGGTTTGGATTGGAGTTTCCACAGGGACTGGGACAATATGAGTTTTCTTCCTGTCTTTTACTTACGGGAAGAACAGGCACAATCATAATAACGTGAATAAAAAACCCCACGTTTTAAGTGGTAATGGGCTCCTCACCTATGTGTCTCCTGAGGCAGTTCGTGATCCTTCCCCTGGGAAGGCAATAATCAGCCCAGCTGAGCCACCTCCCATGGCCAATGATGCTACAGGAGAGCTGAAGGGTGCCCAGATTTGCCCTTTGTAGAACAGAAACGTGGTTTTACATTGAAGACAAAACCTGCTGCTCTGACTCAGCTTTTCCAGAGACATTTCAGGTACATCCTGTCCAATGTGTAAAGTACTCATATGCTACAGCGATTAATCTGAGCTACAAGAATGTAATTAACTGTCATTTAACTAACAACTGCAGTTAAACTAGCATTTAAATTTGCTGAGGCATAGATTTGATAAAAGGTCCTGAGGTGTGGCAGAACTGCTGAGGCTGACAAAAAGTTGGCCCCAGTCTGGTTTAAATTAACCAATCTGGTTTCAAAATCTCAATCTGGTTATAAAAACCTTATTCTAGCTTGAATCTCTGGGAGACTGTGCTTCAGACCAGCTTCTAACTCAGCCCATTCTATTAGTAGTTTAAAATCTGGGCTAAAGTCTGAGCACCGGGCGTATTTGCCAGGAAATGTTAAGGAAGGCATGTTTTCCTATAGCATCTGTGCAAAGGCTGCTTTTTGTTTGAAAAGAGAAAGAAAATCAGAAATGGAACAGGAAAGTATAGGAGATCCCACAATCTCCTTTTGACAAAAAAACCCTTATTTTTAATGACGCTGTTAAGCATTTTTATGAAGAGGATGCTTAATAACAGCAGGATTGCTGGTCACCAAGCCCAAGATTAACAAGCGTCAGCCTTTCTTAGGAGTGTACCTTTAGTCATACAAATCAGCCGGGCTGATTTGGTATTGCACTACACAGTGAAAAGGAGGTACAAAACACATCTAATCTAATAGTTTACACCCACTGTGAATTCCCTGCACCAGGTAAATGCCAGCAGCAATGAAAGAGCAGGGCAATGGAAAGTCAACACTGACTAACCTATCCCATCCCTTTGCTTTTGCCTTTATGAAGAAAAAGTGAGCAGAACCGAATTTAATATTTCAAGTGACAGTACAGAATTGCCTTAAACCTTAAGTTTAAGTTTGATTTTTTCTATCTACTTATTTATGCATGCTTAGAAGTCACAGTTACAACTGTGTGGATAGCCACTGATCACAGCTTCACCGGTGCAGGCAGTCCAGATGGGAACCAGCACCAGCCTAGCACAGATGTGCAGGGATAAGGACGGCAAGAGTAGCTGACTTTGGTGGTGGTGGAGTACATTTATGACAGATGTGAGATAAGACTCTGACAACTAGTTCTACCAGAAGAACTAGCTCCTTAGACTGATAACTGCTGACCCATGCTATTCTTGCTGCTGCAACAGCTAGAAGAGGTTTTCACAGATTCGGGAATAAAACTACATGAGTTGGGTCATTTTACAGGAATGATCTGCTGCCTTACTTAACTGACGCTTACCCAGGCCTGGCCTTGTTTGTAGGTAGTTTGATAGATGAGAGTGTGAAGAATCATGAAGTAACTCAGACTATCTTCTTCTGCCAGAGAGCATAATTCTCTTTGCCAGGTCTGAATTTCATCTGCTATCATCACCCAGGCTGCTTAGTGTCCCTGAAGACCCTCTCAGTCTTCCTGAATCTTGACTTGCTACTATGTTAAGTAAAACTTATTTCTGTGGGAAGAGTAGCAGTTCAGGCAAGTTCAAGCTTTCTACATGTAATTCTCAAAATATTGTTTTTCCTGAACTTGGCTTAGGCACCCCATTTTTTTTTTTTTCTTAATTTTGCCCTTTTTAGAGTACTATAACATCAGTTTTGGGGCTCAGAAGGACATATGACGTGATCGAGTTCCCTTACTGGTACCATTTTTACCTTCCAGCAAGTAGAAAACCTGTCAATATTCTCATAGAACCTGCTCATAGGTTTCCGGTCTGATTTTGCAAACTGAAGCGACTGGACACACATTCAACCAGAAGACTCCTCTGAACCTAAGATGGGGTCCTAATGGTTATTACTCGTAATTGCGTCAAGTAGTCTCCTCTGATATCAGAGGCTCACTTGCTTTAACACATAAGTCAAATGAAAGCTGGTAGGGGAAGTGAAATTGGTCACAAAGCAGATTAATGACAGAAACAAGATTCCTGACTTCCACTCCTGTAATTTGGTCACTGGGGCATTACTTATCTCCCAAGACCAAAAGCCTGTGCTCGTAACTCCTACTTCAGTGATACAAAGGTTTCACTTGGGCTTGACCTATACTGGGGCTATTAATGAAAGCAAAGGTACAGATTAATCAGTAAAATGGAAGCTTCAGGCTTTCTTTTGCTGCTGCTGCGTTTGATTTTGCCACATGCAAGCCACCCTGTTTAGTTAGGGTGGCAGAATCAGGTCCAGGAACATTTAGCATTATGCCAGACAATAGTAACTCACTTCCCGAGCATGTGTCATCTCTCTAACTAGATGCACTTTAAAATAGAGCAGTCCCTTCTACTACAGAAAAAGGGATTTTTTTCCTTATGTGAATTAAAAAAAAAAAAAAAAGTAATTGAAAACCACTTACCTGGTCAACATTATTTCATAGGGTGCTGAAGTATAAATCAGACACAGTGCGACCTTCATAGAAATTTCAGATTTATTTACAGTGGTTTGCACTGATCGCTTTATCTACAAGGAGCTCAGTTTCCCCTTGGTGACTCATAAGTAATGTGGTCCACGCAAACCCGTGTAAATAGATCCAATATTTCAAGGAAGGTCATGCTATATACTCTCTTTGTTTCTCAAGAATAGATGATGGCTTACTGCAGGACTGATATGACATTTATCTTCATGAGTGAGGAGGTTGATTGTGTGGCCCAAAGGGCAGTAGTCATGGCTGGTGGGCACCCAACGGGAATGAAACACGCCCCATAAAACTCTCTCTGTTTTTGTGTCTACATGATGAAAGCTCCTTACTCTCCAAATAGTCTACAGAATACTCTTAGTGGTAAAGAACAGTTTTCTTTCAACATGAGCAAGAGCAAGGAGATAAATCCTTAGACTTCCATACTTGAGAAGACCTCAACCTGCTGTGGAAAAGGAAGAAAGTTCCCATGTGAGAGAAATTTCTTGAACCTCCTTCTGATGCCTCCCTGGTTCCTGTCGGACAACATACTGACTCAAATTGACTGTTAGCTTCATGCAGTCCAGCACTGCCTGTATTCCCTCTCTTCTGCAGACAAATTCACATCAACAGATAGAGTATATCTCCTGATAAAATCAAAATCCACAGAAATGGATGCAGTGCTATGGACTTTTATTTATGCTTGGGCTTTTACGTTGTTTCACATGCATTGTTGTGATTTATTTTTTTAAAGCCTTACCTTCTCAAATAGTATGACATCATGAGACATGTACCTTACCATAACACAACATTGATGTACCGAAGAGTTTCCAGCTCAGTGTCACAAAACCCATTGGTTAAGAATGTCGCCCAGATCATGTTCTCAGTAGGAGCACCTTCTAATACAGTGATGAGCCTAAGCTTCCGTTTTCTTCCTCTGCTGTGTTTTTGAATGGGCATGACAGTGTTGGACTCCTTGGCACTGTGGGTCTTTATGTATGTACAGCACATGCCTTCTGCACATTGAAACAGCACGTAATACTGGCAGCATTGGGTGGTTTGTAATTGCCCTGCCAGGGTGATTTTTCTCTCATAAGGAATCGTCTGAATAGACTGAACCCTCACACAAAAGTTGAGTCCAGTTATCCATCAGTTAAAAGATGTACCTACATAGTGTGAAGATTTTCTCAAAGATATCTAGATGGTGTCATATTTCATCATCTAGATGATCCAAGCATTTCCATCAGTAATCCAAATGTTCTGTCTTGTGTTATCTCTTAATTTGATTTTATATATAAAATAACAGGGTAATTTTTTCTTGAAGTAGCAGTTTAGGCCTCTGGAAATCAGAATTAAAGTCTTCATTGTGCAACGGATTTTTCACGTGAACTTTGTGGAGTTCTTCAAATTCGCTGGAGAGCGCAGTTCCAGGTGGCTGGCACTCACAGCTGATTTCTCTGTGCCCCAGTTTCTCATTTGAAAAAAAAAGGATAATGTTATACCCTTCCCCATATTTCCATTCCTATTTAAATCTTAGTGTTGCCTGATAGACCTCCTCTGTGCTGATCCTTGTATAAGGGAAGCTAGTGTTGAAAATACCTCCTACCCAAAAGAGAGGTTTTGGAAATGAGCAGTGGTATACGATAACAGGAATATAAATCTCCATCGTGTTAACAATTTGATCACTATAAATAAAAGTTTATCACCATGTTCTCAGACATTTCCTGGAATACTTTTAGGACTACATCTGTGAAATAAATTAGATGCATAATACTGTTGGCCCAGTGTATTTTAATCAATCCTTGCTCTGTGTGTTTTCCAATCACTGACTGCAGCACAGACTCCTAGTGTATGAATTTTTTGTCACTTGATCCATGTTTACTTTTAAGTGAGATGGGGTGGAAAAAAAAAGGGCCCACAAGGCAATAATTCCATTGTTCAGGAACCTCAGCCAGGTCTGACAGCTGGCGAGCAGAAAGGTCAGCTCCTGCTGACTTTTGCAGTGGGTGTGAAAAAGGCATGGAGACCACAAAGATCAAAAGGTGAATGAGGTGCCCTCAGAGACAAAACCAGATTACTGTAAGGTGAGAAAACATAGAAAAATTATTTTAAAATAATAAAATCCACAAAAAAAACCTGAGACTGCTGTTCAGGAGCAACCTGAGTGACCTCAGAAATGTCAACAAGTAGGGGAGGAGTGGCCAAGGTAGGCAGGTAGACCTTGCACACATGGCATCTGCTGGGAATGCTGCTTTAATTTCAGCAGGGAAGTTTTGTCTTGTTTTGATTCCATTGCAAAGTAAATGGAGCTCTATCAATCCTGCAAGATGTTTTCTGTGACTAGTCCTTCAAAAGTTGAGTGAATCCAGCACCACTTGTCACCCCATGGGGTTTGTCTGCAAAAACCAAGAAGAATGGAGTTTCAAAGGCACAAACATTTGCAGGTTTTTTTTTGAAGTGGGCATGTGACTTTTCTAGCTGATAGGTTTTTAGACAAAGCATCATCTGTGGGCAAGTTTTTGCAAATGGCCTGTTACAAAGTTTCTGAAGTGTCTGGTCCTGGCTACTTTTAAAGGGATGCTGGAACTGATAGATGTCTGTCAGATATATCAATACATTAGTTCAGAGATATTACTTGTAAGCATAACTACATAAATAATGATGCTTTAGAAGCCAGTATCCATTGGCAAGGCTAGTGATCACCATGACAACATTTTAAAATAAACATGATGGCTCTGAATCTAGGACAACAGATCACACACACTAGCTCATTATAGGTATGGAAGGTCTTGGGGACAAAGACCTTGACAACAGCTCAAAGGTCAGTGCTGTCTGGCATCCTCTTAACTTGTGTAAAGCCCCAGCACAAACTGCAGGCTGCAGCAGTTTCACAGCATCCTTGCCACCTTGTGACCTCATGCTGGACCCACCAGACTATGCTGGGCTGTGGGGTCATGATGGTGGACAAAGGCTGTGACACCATATTTCACTTAGGTGTCTGGAGAGGAGGTGTCAGGAGATGACTACTAGGGATGATCTGAACCCTGGAAAGTCCCACTAAGTGCCATCCTGCTTGTCCACTTCTCAGCACTGTAAACTCCTTTCACCTGGTTATTGCTATGAGATATGATTGTCCTTGCTGGAAAAAACAAAACTGTAAGGGCCACAGCATGGCTCGTTAGCGCAAGTGCTGCCCTGCTATGGCTGCCTCTGATCCTGTTCCTGCTGCATCTATGGCAGCACCCTGTGGCTGCCTGGTGTTGCTCTGTGCACAGGACATGCATCCTACATGCCTTGTAGGACATGCATTGTACACACATCCTTGTTTAACCTTGAGAAGAGAAGGCTGAGAGGGGATCTGATCAATGTTTATAAAATATGTGACGGGCGAGTGTCAGGAAGATGGAGCAATCAGTCTCTTTTCAATGGTGCCTACTGATAGGACGAGGGGAAATGGAAATAAACTGGAACACAGGAAGTTGCATCTCAACATGAAGAGAAACTTCTTTACAGTGAGGGTGACAGAGCACTGGAACAGGCTGCCCAGAGAAGTTGGGGAGTCTCCTCTGGACACTTTCAAGACCCGTCTGGATGCATTCCTATGTGACCTTGCCAAGATGAACCTTCTCTGGCAAGGGGTTGTAATAGATGATCTCTAGAGGTCCCTTCCATCCTCTACCATTCTGTGATTCTGTGATTCAGGAGCATGGTCAGGAGGTAGAGTGGGTGCTCTAGCTGTCTCCTGCTGAAGGACCCACTAAGCAGAGCCTTGCAAAGCCTTACATGATCCTTACAGAGCACCTTGTAGCAATAGTCTTCTTTTAGTTACCAGTTTTTTTCTGCTGTGGAGACTGGAGTTCATGAAAGAGAAATATAAAGTAAGCAAAAGACAGGTTTGGCCCAGTCCAACTGGCCAGTGCGAACCTGTCCAACAGTGCAGAGCAGATGAAAGAAGAGAAAAAAAAAAAATTAAAAAACCTCTGTGGAAGAAAATAAAAAGATGCACAAGCAGAGGACAGGGCATGCTGCAGTACAGACCACATGGACATCATGGATGTGCTGAGCAGAAGACAGCTGCATGCAGCAAAGGAGTGTCTTGCAACACAAAGATACTTTCCTGCCTGCCCGTGGAGCGTTCAGCAGTGAGGGGGTTAATTTAGCAATGTCGCACTCAGAGCATATCCAAATGTTCCACTGGTCGCTCTTGAGTTACTCTGTGTCTCAGGTGTACTCTTCAAGTATTTTAAATGGGGTAATGATTTTTTTTCCTGGTAGCGAGTACATCCAGGCAGATATAATTTTAATATAAAGGGGAAGTTTACTAGAATAGAATTTAAGAATATTAAAAAGGGATTTGGTTCCGAGAGAAATATTAGCAGTAAAGGCAAGGATAAGGATTTTGGAGAAATTTAATTAAAATTTAATCTTCTTTCTAATTAAATTTCCTTTTAATTAAACTTAAAATTAAATTCGCTTTGTTTAATTGGGGGAATTTAAAAAGTATTACCTTAGAGTGTCAATCATTTTTTTTTTTACACTGTAAAAAATAGTTTACCCTGGTTTGTCTAGTTTAAAAGATGAGATTTCACACTGAGTGCAAAAAAAAAAAAAAGTAATAAAAACATAACATTTAAATGTAAATCAATTTACTCCTCTGTTATCTTCCACCTCCTTCCCCGCTCCCCCTCTTCTTTCCTTCTCACCTGCCATACTGTAAATGAGGACAAAACATTTTTTCTTCCCTTGGGAGCCTGTCTGTGTAGGCAGGGAATGCCCTAACCTTTTTGACATCTGGGCCACACACTTACTACAAGATGGAGCTCTGGGTTGTGACAGCACTTTGCTCTGCTCAATGCCATTAACTGTTTTCCTGCTTTGCCCATCATTATTTCTCTCTCTGTAGCTTGTTTGGGCCTGGGTGTTTTTTGGGGGGCTGGGGGGGAAAGTTTGGTGATGGGAAAACAAACAAAGGAACAGAAGGCTCTTCTGAGCTAGTGATGCCTCAAGATAGTTCTGCACAAGTGTCACTCAGTGACAGAGAAGTCCTCTAATGCCCTTCACCTTCCAGTTGCCCCTCAAACTCCCTGGCCTCCCTCTTCTCTCCCCAGTCTCCAAAATGCCAGAGCATGCCTCATCTTGCCGTAAATTCTGCTTCTCCTGCTTTCCACTTTGACTGCCTCTGCTGATGCTCAACTCCACCCCTTTGCTGAAAGCCATTTGGCCAAGGCCATTAGTACCTCCTGTCCTGAGCTAAACCGAAAAGTTATTCTTCTGGTCTCAATTTTCTTGATCTATCTTACTCTCTTAATCTACTTTCTTCTCCTCTGCTTTCACATTACTGATGTGGATGACTCTCATTGTAGATCAATGGATACCTTTTCATGCCTCTTGTGCCTAATTCCCCTGTTTAATGCTTGGCATATTGCAGGTTTTTGCTGGTTGCCCTCTTCTCACACCCTCATACCTCCTCTTGGCCTCATTCAAGTTCATAATTACAGCCACAATACAGCTCCCACTGTCTCTACCTTTTGTTCTTCCTCAAATGTAGCTTCTTCTCCTTTTAGACCTCTCTCCATCTACATTTCTTCTGCACTTTTTTTTTCTTTTCCTTGCTCTGTCTGTATTCTGGTGTTGTAATGTGTATGCCATTGCTGCAGTCAAAGGCAACAACACAGCAAAGGGTTAAGTCATGAATCCAGTGAACCTGAGGTAATCAGAGAGGTCTCTTGCACCTTTCTTGGTGCAGTGACCTCTCAAACCATGCAAAGGTGCAACCTTCCCATTGCTCTACAAACAAGCCCTTAAACCTCAGTAATACCTATTTGCCTACCTCCTTAGCTTGAGAAAATCTCGAAATAATCTCTGTCATCACCAGAAGAATGATACTTTGCTTTACCATCAAACCCAGCTTTGCTTCAGGATCAGTGTTGTCCTGGGTATAAACTGAAGCAAGGTTAATGAAGTTGAAACCAAATTCTTGGGAAAGATCTGGCAGACAAGGAGTAAAAGAATCAGGACCAGAAACTGAAATGTCACCAGTAATCTAATGAACACTCATTTTTGTGCTTTGCTGTTTGTGCTTTGAATGGCTGATACCATGGAAATATGACTCAAAGTAAGGTGAGTGGGATGTTACAGTAATCAAGATGGGAGATTGTGGAACTGGAGAGTGTCTGAGCCTGAATTTGCCAAATCAATTGATAGAAAACAGTTTTCTTCATAATAATATGATCAGTCCCCTCTCTAAATATTTCGGGTGCTGAAAGTGCCTTCTGTACTTGAATTTATAATAATAAGAAATAATAAAAAGCTCAAGCAAAAGGATTAAGCAAGAATGAGCTGCATGTACATGCTCTATGCAAATTAGTGGCACCTCTGTATTCATAATTCATTGCAAGTGGTTGAAGGTAAATAGATTTTTATTTTTATTCCTTGTGAATTTTTCACATAAGCAGGAACTATCTCTTTAGAGCATTTCCCCCCTCTTGTTTTATTTAAGTTGAGAAAGAAAGTAAACAAACAGATGACTGTAGCAGCTCCTGATCTCGCATTGTATGAGATGCTGATTCTAAGGTTGTAAGAACCTGTTCAGATGAATTCTTTCTGCTATCTCTGTCTCAGTGTGAGCTGGGGCTGAGAATCTGAGGACAGGGCATGCGGGAGGGAGGCATCCCCCTAAACTGCATTGGTTTAAAAGATCTTGAAGGGGAAGTTATGAGAGAATGGTGTTTAAGCTCTACTTCATCCTCACTGTGTTTTCTATATTAAGACTTAGATTGATTTCTTTAAATAATCAACCAACACCATAAAAGCAGGGCAGACCATGAAGACATGCAGAAATATAGTTAAGGGACCACAGCACATCTTTAGTAGGAGGAAAAGAATTCAAATAAACACTTTTATCTTGATGACCCTTAAATGAAAGGACAAAGAAACAGTATGATCAGCTAGCAAAACACTGGGAAGATAAGAGCCCTTTGTCAGCAGGGAGGGCCTGATTCTCCCTTCCTTTGTCATTTACATCTGTGCAAGGAGAATAACAAATTGCAGCAAAGATGCTACCAAATCAGATCTCTTTAAACCAATTGCTGGCTTTGCACGTGCTTTATTGACAGTACAAGGTAAACAGAGTTGACTGAATCCCAAAAAGTGATCAGTTGATCTGAAACCTGAGCTACAGTTATATTAAGTATTAAAATATAATTTTTCATGTTGCCAGAGTGGAAAAAAACCCTCAGAGTACTGCAGTATAGTGATAAAGGGAATATTGAAATATCATTAGATGCTTTAATAAATAGTTCCTCAAACGTATATATTTAATTTTCAGACTTCTGTTTCCTCTTTGATATCTTAGGATAGCAAGATATTTCTGCTATGTGTTGCTTTCTTTTTTACACAAGTTCAGTTTTATCTCAATTATCCACCAAGTGAAAACAAAAAACCAAAAAGCCCCTGAAAGCCCTTAATAGTATTTCCACAAGACTAGTATAAAGTAGACATATCCTGCTGAGTTCACAGTATATTTTTAACAAAATGACCCCAATGTTGTTCTGAATCTTAC
Organism: Eurystomus gularis; assembly: GCA_013400335.1. NCBI lineage: Eukaryota > Metazoa > Chordata > Aves > Coraciiformes > Coraciidae > Eurystomus > Eurystomus gularis. Next base: position 18,196 of record VZZY01008035.1, read on the forward strand.
AAATGCTGATGTATATGAATACCTTTCCATGGGGGAGCATTCTCAGGAGTGTCCAATGGGTCAGGCATTCCTGGTTTGAAATGGTAATCATATGCATGGGTTTGTTTTTCAGTTTCATTTAGTTCCTTTTTCATTGTTTATTCTTGCAGTGCATTGTCCTATATTTAGTGTATTTCCTGCACATTTCTCAAGGCAACTAAAAATAATACTCCACAATTTTTAACTCTTATATAACATTGACTGTGACAGTCCTCAGAAGTGTAGAGGCACATTGGCTGCTGATGTGCAGTAAGTCTCCAGATGGAAATTGCCAGGTGTATGTAAGGCATGAAGGAACATCTGCCCAATTTTTAAAAGTAATGTAGGATCTGATTCTAAAAAGTATGTGAAGTGCAGTTTGTGGAAAATTTAAATGCCATTGGGGCAAAATCCAGCATTCAAACAATCATAGATTGGTTTGTGTTGGAAGGGACCTCAAAGATCACGTAGTTCCAATCCCCCTGCCACAGCAGGGACACCTCCCACTAGACCAGGTTGCTCAAGGTCCCATCCAACCTGGCCTTGAACACTTCCAGGGATGGAGCATCCACAACCCCCTGGGCAACCTGTTCCAGTGTCTCACTGCCCTCAGAGTGAAGAATTTCCTTTCTATTTTCCGATCTAAATCTCCCCTCATCCTATCACTACAGGCCTTTATGAAAAGTCTCTCCCCAGCCTTCTTGTAGGCTCACTTCAGATACTGGAAGGATTTCCTTCCTTCCTCCACTGCCAGCTTCCTTTGGAGGTCCCTAAGATGGAAATCAGCCCAAGTGAGAGTTTAGATCTCTGTGTCTTCACCTGGCTTTAGATGTCTACAAGAGTATCTGTGAGTAGCATGCAGCTGTACAAATCTAGCTGAGTTGTACCCACAATGTCTAAATGAGAGCACTCCTCACATGCCTTGGCCAGACAAGGTGGGTATCCCCGCTCACACCTAAACTCTGCTATGATCTAGAGGCAGTTGAACTGTGCATAAGCCTGTCTATATTTGACACTCAAAGAGGAAGGAGAAAAGGTTGTCCTTTTTTCCTGGATTTCTGTCTTTACCCATCCACCTGTCATATTCTGAGATACTTGGATGCCCCAGCATACTGGACTTCAGGACCTGCGTGATCCCATCAGCCAAACAGGAGAGCCACATAATTGCCCTCATCTTCTGCAGTAAGTGGTGTCCAGCTTTGGTGTATAAATGGGCTTGACTTTGTCCATGGAATAGCTCATTCTGTGATATCGCAGTTAACCTGGTCAATAACGCTCATACAGAAAGCTGTAGGTCATTGGTCTCCAAATTTATGCATAAAGGTATAAGAGAAATTCAGAGCGTGAAGACTATTTCTTGCAGCAAATACATAGTTGCCTTTATTGGACCAACTGTAGGTATTGAGTGAATTTAATCTTCTAAGATTCATAAAAAGGCAGTATTGACTTTGTGCCCCAACCAGGGAGGAGACAATTAGTGTAAACTGGCTTGTGTCCATAGCTTTCAAACTGCTGCCCACACTCAGCACAATTCGGACACACTGAATATATTGAGTTTACAATACAGATACTTAAACTAATTATCTTTTCTAATTTATCTCTTTTTCTTATTGAAAGAAAGTCTTTGTTTGTGTCCCAAATAAGAACCTGACTATCAGTCCCTTGGTGTGAACCAGGTTGGCAACAGAAAAAATCCTCATTGAGTTTCCTAGGTAATTCATCTACTTTGGAGAATGGGTCAAGTTGCCAAGTTAATGTGAGCATTTTGAAGAATATTACTTTTCCTCTTGCTGGTCTTTATCCATACCCACATCAACTGCCATACGAGGAAGAATAGAAATCTAATATTACATGTCCTGGTTTGCCTTGAATGCAAACCCAAATGCCCCCTCCCTGTTGGCAGCATACCATGGAGGTGGTGTTTTGACAGCGGCCTTTAATAGACTTTCAGAAAGCACTTCTGGAAAAGACCTATGAGGTCATCTAGTCCAGTTCATAACCAGAGTGATAATTCAGGCTGTTCTCACCAACAAAGGTGATGGTACTCAGTGGCAAGTCAGACATAAATTCCAAATCAAAGATCCCTAAATTTTGCTGCGCAAGATTCAAGAAGATAGAAAGTCCAGAGCAGCTTCAGTTATTTTTGATAGAGGGTTTTATTAAATTATTTATACAAGCATGAATAAAGCAGTAGAAAAGGAGATGCGTATTTAACTATATTTATTTGACCATTTAAGTCTTAAGAACTTGGTTGGTTTGTTTGATCGTTTTATTTTATTTAATAATTACCAGTCATGTTTGGATTATGAGAGCAGCAAAGCTGGAGAAGCTGGCTTTTTTTAAGGGATCTTAGCACTTAGAGTGGTGTGACAGGGAGCTGAGGACGAGGGTTCATATCAATATTCACCAAATATTACTGCATCATTACACAGGAAAAATTTAATATAGTTTATATTTCTGATGTTATTGTGTTTTGCAGCTGTCTGTCATCATGGATGTGACCAATTCCCACTTACTGAAGCTGATGTATGAGACCAGTGAAGATACAGGCATTGCGTTACTACATCTAATCCCACTCATCTTTTACATCAGGTTTTTATGTAGCTTTTTTCCCCCCCATGATTATGAGCTTTGAAATGTTTTCTTTGTAAAACAGAACTGTGGATGGCAGAGCACAACTTCGCAGCAAACGGCAGGTACCCTTTGGATAGCTATTCAAAGGCCTTATGGATCTCCATGCGCACTGGTCTCTTCGTCAAACCTTTGTCTCCTCAGAGTTTAGCTGTCCCAGCAGGAGATAGATATATACAAATTCATTTTTCCCTGTAAGTGTACAAGAGATTAATCACCCATTCTACAGCAGAATGAACATAACCCTTTCCTAAGTGGAAACACGGAGGGGTGGGGAAGGAGAGGGAAGAGCTCCCCCTCACCCACCTCTTGGGAGGAGGATGGAGGGTGGTGCGGCAGTGCTGCTGCACTTGGCACGGCAGCAGCGTACCCACGCCAGGCTGTTCGGGGCTGAGTGGGTGTGCTGTGCTCTTGATTTGCCTGGAAATTTCACATTTGTTGAAAAGAGCATGCATATTTAAAAAAAGGTGTGTGTGGGGGCTGATGAATCACATCTTCTGTCAAAGACTCCAGACACCGAAATGGAGCATTGCGGAGTGTCTGGAGCTCTTTACTCATCTTTAATCTTTAGCAGATTTTAATCTCTTACTGAATTTTCCTTAATGTCATACAAATATTCCTTTTATCAACTGCTTTCCGAGCTCTTTCCCTTTCACCCACCCAGCCCTGCTCCTTTCCCCACCTCTACATAGGCACTTCCTGATGTTCATCACCCCTCCTTATTTGCCATCCCAGCTACTCGGTTATTCTTCCACAGAAATACTACAATTAGGGCCTTATTCAAAGCTTTGCTTGGTGAGACAATATTACTGATTTACAAGTGTGTGTCCCTGGAGCTTATGAACGTGACTGGTGTCTACTTGCCTCATGCTGCACCTGCCACATTGGGATGGATGCAGGGAAGGGAAAAGAAGGCATGAACCAACCAGAGACCAATTAAAGCCTGAAGTCCTCCCCAGCCATAGCTCTTCTGCCTGTCTCTTGACTTAAAGAGATGGCCCCAAACTAGGGAGGTTTAAACTGATTTTCTAGAGGCAAGATTTGCACTGACAGCAACAAGCAGTGCTGGGGAGGGAGGGTAAAGTGGATGCTGTTTTCTTTGAGGCTTCTATTCCAGTCTTGGGTTCATCTTCACGGTCTCTGTCAACCAAGGACACAACCAAAGCTTGCCAGGAAAAGGAAGTTCTCTGAAAGGCCAAAACCAAAATAACTAACCTGTGACTGGCACTGATAAATTGATGGTGTATTTTCATCTTGGGCAAGCTGGTACTTCCACAAACACTGTCCATACACTTGTTGGCTGTTAGCATAAGGCTGAGGTCACTTGCAAGAGGCACTCAGGATGAAGCCACCCACTGCCGGAGGCTGGAGGGTTCAGTACTCGTGTGGGCTGTTGCATGCCAGCTGGCCTTGGTGCCTCACTGTGGCCTAAGGCACGTTTAATTTAATAGCATGGACAAAGTCACAAAATACAGCTTTTGAGCAGCCTAATCATTTTGGACAGAGGACTGTGCTCTCATGGCTGTATTGACTCTGGTTCAAAAGATGGCTCAATTGGTCCTGTCTCAGATCTCCTTTTAGACTCCAGTGATATGCAGACATGGGTTTATGGCTCCTGCTTTCCATTTCCAGAACTAAACTCAGAAGTCAATGATAATTTTCTTCAAAGGATTGGGATGTGCCCTTCACCTTTTGCCTTTGACTTGTTTATTAAATTATTGAAATTTTTTTTTTACAAATCATGGACACCAATTAAAGGCAAGACATGAATTTAGCTTGCAGTTCCAGGGACATCAAATACCAGCTCTTTTTCAGGGGAGAAAGATGTTTTTCGTAGCAACCTGTAAGGGAGAATCTGTCTCCCAGTAGATACAAAGTGCTGTTTTAATGGCTTTGACTTTTGGAGCAAAGATTCAGTGAGCTGTAATTAAAGCCGGTCATTTGTTTTTAATGAAATCATTTTCCAGGGGGAAAAAAAAAAAAAAGGCAACTTTGCCCAAATCAAAACATGTTGTGAAAATGTGCTGATTTCAGTGACATTTTTATGGGAGTAAGTCCAAATGAATCATTTCAATCTTCTCCTTGCATTTTGATAATGTCAGAATGTTTCATTTCAAGAATATTGAAACATTTCATTTTAGTAATGCAGTGGGAGAGAGCTGTGGAGCGCCAAGTAATCTTGTCTTCAGGATCTGAAAAGCAGACAGTTTAAAGTAACAAAAGATGGTAGGGCCAGAACCTGTTTCTCTAAAGTGAATTTGGACATGAGTGTCCCTGTATTGGGTAGATGGGGTCCTTTGTTAGGTCTTGAGAAAGCTACAAGGAGTGAATGCAGAAAAAATACTGGAATTTACAAAATAAATTAATTTTTAATTGAAGAAAAGTAATGAAAAGTTGAGGACAATGGAGAACAAGCAACTAACACAGTTTTCACTTAGTGAGGATTTCTCTCTATAGACACATGCCTTTTCTTTGTTTTTTTTCTTTGCTTAATGAACCTCACTTGGAAAGGAAACGAAACCAAACAGACCCATTTATTTCAGAAGACAGGAAGCTACTCAAAAGTAGCCATTGACCATCAACCTCATGTTTTACCTTAGTTTGAGTTTACTTTTCTGCACAGACAAGATTTTCTGCCCTCTCTGGCCATCCTCTCTGCCAAGCTGTTTCACGAAGTGTGATACTGTGTGAATGCCTACAGGTGTTCTTATCTAGGCTGCCATCAGTGTATGTTGCTGCCCAAATCAGTAGAGTTTTGAAATGTTGTGTGTAACCAAGATAGTTTATAGATGACCAAGACTTTTATAAAAAAGTGGGTAAACGGTTAGAAATTAATGAAGGTGACCTAAGTGCAGTTCTAGAAAATGAAAGGAAGTATTTAAAAGAGGCTATTCAAGGGCTGTTTTGGATGGAATAATCAATGAACATTAAGAATCTTAAATCACAATTAAATTCCATTATTTGTCAGCATTAACCCAAATGAGCTTGTTTTCTTTTTAGCTACCATACTTGAAATCATTTGGAATCTAATTGGAAATGCTGAAAATAAATTAAATTGCAATATTCCATTTGTTGCATCACAGAGGAAAGTAAAAGGCAAAAAAAAGTTTCAAATAAACTTTGCCAACAGCATTTGGTAAGTTTCCTAATATCCACAAAGTTGGTGCGTGGGATATGACTATGGCTGCCCATTTTGTATATGTCTATATGTCCAAGTTGCCTCTAAAGAAGCTTACTCACCACTGGAAAGTGTAAAGTTTGACTTGCACTTATTTCAGCATCTCACATAGCTTTAGTGATCTGTGTTTAGTTTCGTGCTGCCACAGCTGTATCAGTGGAAGCATTCAAGCTAGTGATTTTAACCTGAGTTTAGGCATGATGACATGAATCACACAGAGCTGTGCTCCAGGGCAAAGCAGGCCTTGATCTTGTCCTAGAAGCAATATCACAACAGAAAGTACCTCTTTCTTGGTGCTTTGTCAACCCTTCCTCAGCCTCTTGCTCTTTTTTAAAAATGTTGTAAAAATCAAAGAAAAAGTCTGAGATGAGAGAGTATTGAGCTGAAAGACATCATTACATTGGAAAGACAAGAGTAGAGTTTGTTGTTGGCTGGAATCAGAAAGGTTTATAGTCTCCCCTTGTACTGTTTCACTGGAGAAGAGATATACTTCTTTTTGGATAGGGGGGATTTAAATATGAGCTTCTGTCACAGCTGATTGGTTTGGCATCTTGATGGGATAGTCCTTTCTGAGTTGTGAGTTTATGAATATATAATCCTTTAAGGCACATGTAATAGGGAATTAATTGCTTTTGCTCTTCGGGCAGACGCATTCAGCATATCTTTAGAGTTTTAACACTTTCTATTCTTTTCATTTTCTTTATTTTCATCAGTTTTTAATCAGTTGAAATTCTATTTGAAATAGGTCAAAATACCCTAATGTCTTTTTTTTTTCCGAAGAGTCTTCCTAAATATGGATAATTGTTAGAAAATTTCAGACCTTAATATTCACTAATGTTATTGTCCATCTTTAGCAATCTACAGAACAGAGATTCTTTATTTTCCTAAGTTTAAGAAAGCATGCATAATGAATTCTTCTATGAATAACAATGTGCTAATGTACAAATAACTTCATATATTAGTAACTAATGATCACCTTTAATAGCACTGCGATATTTGTATGTAAACCACCTTCCTATTTATATAGCAATTACATCATGTGTCTATTATTTGAAACGTGCATTTAAATACAACACATTTATCTCCAAATAAGCAAATATATTTATGTAGCCAGGTGCAAGAAGACACCAGCTCTTTTCGTACATCCACTAAGCTGGGCAGATGGTGGTTCACATGGCACTGGGTTCTATCATCTGGTAGGAGCTCATGGTTCAAAAGACTGTGTGCTAGCATGGCTATACAGCTTGGGTATCTGGCTTGGCTTGCTTCTGGCCACTTGAAGAGTGCCAGTGGACTTCCTTTTCATTTTCAGAAAGAAAAAAGCTGCAACATGAATGGAGTGAGTGGTATGATATGTGGTGGTGGAGTGACTTCATGCTCCCTCTGACATCAGAGTTGTCTTATAGTGAGGAGAGCAGGAGTCACATTTCATGGGAGTCATTCATACCAGGGCACTCTTTTTGCTGCTCATCCCTGCCTGTAGAGATGCAGTTGATTAATAACTAATGAGCATGTGATGATGAGGAAGGAGCCAGAGAGACACCATATTCCTTCAGGGATGCTGTGCATAAACAAGGCTCAGAGTGTAACAGAGAAGAGCAACTATCTGTGTTTTCCTTACTGTTACTGGAAAGCATTTGGATGCCTTGGATCCCTTTTAATGACATTGCTAGAGCTTTTCAATACATTTTACAATTGTTTTCTGTGTGAATTTCATGAGGAGAGATGCAGGAGAGAAAAGAAACCTCTGTCAGTTTCTGTGCCCTTTGAAAACAGATTCGATACATTTTCTGTCTATGGGATCCTAGGTAAAATCATTTAATAACATTCCTTAACAAAAATGAGATTTCCTCTTTTCATCTCTCTGGGAGGAAACAGCAATTGCCTGTGAATTTCTGTAATTACCCCAGCCACTCATTCAATAGAACTTTTCATAAAAAATAGCAATACTTCTAAACCTAGAATTACGCATTTATTATTCCTTAAGCATCACATGTATAAACATATTTATAAACATTTCTTCAAATTTAGGAAAGGGCCATGCAACTTTGTCCCAGCCTACAAATAAATCGTTGTAATTGTGTTAAGATGCATTGTCACATCAAGACAATGTTAGGCCTCCTAACAAAGCCATTGCTGTTTGACTTAACCATTTTGAATCATTCAGTTTTGACTTTCAGGTTGTACTAAAATACATCTTTGATATGCTAGGCAGAATGAGCTGCTTAAATCTCTCACTGTAAGGCATTTCTCTAAAACCTCTAATATTTTTTCTGGCTCTTCACTACATCCTTGACAATTTTTCAGTATCTTTTTAAATGTGTTCTGGTATAAATCTCGCCAGTGCTGTAAACAGAGGTAAAAATCACCTCTCTGTCATGCTGATTTTGCATGCTGCCAAATTCTCTGGACCCACCTGTTGTTTCCTATTTTTGTTACTTGTATTAGAGAGTGGCTTCATGCATACCACAATACAATTCAAGGGCAGTGATTTGCCACCTAGAAATGAGAAAGAGTGAAAGGCAGGAATTTACACTCAGCTTTTTCCACCAGACCCAGAATCTCAAGAAACTATAGCAAAAGGTGTCTAATGTCAAAACACAGTGCTTTTGGCCCAACTCCAGCACTGCTGGAAATGCTCCAGTATCTTCCTCTACCCTCCAGTATCTCTCCAGAGGTACTGCTTTTCTATAGGTCTTGTGTGAATGGTTCCATATGGATGTCTCCCATATTTCAGTGCATCTCAAATGTCAGTAGCCTCCTTTAGTTAGCCTCACTCAAATCTTTGGTTCTCTTTGCAGTCAGGAAAGAGACGTAAACAACTCCCAGGCTGGTTTAGCCTCCCCTGCTATTATTTACTTTGCCCCTTCCATCTGGTAGCCTCACTTGCTACTTAATTCTAGTGTTTGAAAGAAAAATGAAGTATTTCTCTGCTTACCTTTGCCATGTCATCATCTCTGATTTTAAGACCACCTTCCCACAGTTTTTTTTCTTGAGCTGAATCCCAGTCTTCTTTGCTGTTCTTTACATAAGAGCTGTTTCATAAGTTTGATCATCCATGTCATCCTAGAGCATTCCTTGTCATCAAACTAATAATCCCCCTGAAATTCAAACATGATAATGTATTTCAGATGTCTCTCAGATTGAAAAAAAAACAAAACCAAAACCCAAGAAACAAAAACAAACAACCGGTAGCACTATCACTTTTTGAAGGGAAGACTCTTCAGACTCCTCTGTAACCCGCACGAGTCCTTCCCTTAACTTCAGTCTATCAGTTCGGTACATAGAGGCAAACAGTCTGGTTCCAGAGTGAAAAATGGGACTTCAAAAGTGTAAAGAAAGCAAAAAGCTGAGAATTTCACATTATGGATTTAATCCGAATCCTCAGACATTAATGATAGTGTTTCTTTTTACATCAGGATTTTTTGAACGAGGCCCAGGCTGTCTGTAAAAATGCTGAGTGTATCTTTTATTAAACATTTTGTTATTTAATGTGCCATTTTCTGATGTATATTTGATAAACAAATTTGTTACCAGAAGCGTTCTTGTTACCAGTGACATTTAAACACAAATGCAGATTTATATGTGGGTAATTGTGTTTCAAGAGTAACTGTGTGCATAAGTCAGCACTTTGCAAATGTTACAAAAATGTACAAGCCCAAGCAGAAAAATCTACTTGCCCATCTTCTGCTACATTTGATGTAATGAAAGGTAATTACATCCTATTCACACATTAAAAGAAAGCACTCATCTTGGATAAGATTATTGAATATCTGTTGAAATTAATGGAAGTCTTTGAGTTTATTTTGGTGGAATGTGGCTCAGGATTTCAGGAGGAAAGTAAGGTTTTACAGAGCTGCTAAGAGATCTCTTGGGATTACAAATGAGGGATTGTCGCCACAGTGTTCAGGTGCTGCAGAAATGTCTCCTCTTCTAAAAGTCTTGCCTCTGGCACCCATCTTCTTGTTGCACTAACATAAAGAAAGTGCTGTTGACTCATATCTACCAGAGGTGAAAATCCAATCTTACATATGTCCTTGCCATACAAGAACATTTAGAAAAGAAATACTTGTCCTTAAAATTGTATGAATTCACCTTACATGACTAAGAAAGACGCCATTTCTAAAGGATATTGATTAAAATGGAAATACATTCAAATAAATGGATTCTTGGCTTGAAATAACCTTTACAGTAAGTGAATGGTCTATTTTGAAAGTATGATGGGTGTTCTGTGGGGCACTACTGTATCTTAATTTTATTTCATTGCTATAGTAAGTTTTTTCTGTTTATGAAAATGCTATGCCATGTTAGATCTGTGGATTTCAAAATGAGGAGGAGCAGGAAACTTTGTCTTAAAAAGATATTTGCCTTTCTATTTCTCATCATTCTTTAGTATCACCAAAGACTAGAACCAGAGACTGAAAGGAAGATGAGGTTTCATAGGCACTATGTCAAATAAAAATTAAAAAGCCAGTCTCTTCCTATGAAAGGTTGTATTTTAAATGATTCAGACAAAGAATGGACCAAGGAAGAAGTACGATTGCTGATGTAACAACAGATGCCAAGAGACCTTTATCTGGCCAAATCCAGAAAAGGAATTAATTCCACAAATCTCAGCTCTAGTTACAATGAAGTGAATTTACAGGAAATCACTTGATAAGCAGAGAAAAATCTAAAGAAGCCATTAAGACAACTGTGGAGTTATGGGAAAGACTGAAATTTTATGTCTTCTGTGACTTGAGCAAAACACTTCCAAAAGTCTGGTCACTGCACTAAGAAAATCCCCACAGTCCCCATCATTTATGTCCATCTCTTTTGCATCCTGAAGCTGGGCTTGATTGTTGAGGTTGAACTGCTGTGTAGGCACAATGCAAAGTTTACAGGTTAGAGAGAGCAAAGTCTGAAGATGTTGCTTAGCAGTTGTGGCTTTTGGATGGTGAGTCTCAAGGGTCTTCTTCCACGGTGGTGTGGAAAATAGAGGTGCTTGCATATTCTTGGAGAACTGAGCTGCTAGAAGGATGCTTTTGCATCAGTGCCAGAGACAGGAACCTAACTTCTGCACAAGATGCCTGGTAATTTCTTCATCCCTTTCATGGAAATGGCCTCACTTTGCTTGCAGAAGTCTACCCAAGGACTAGGAACTGAACTCACACCTTCCAACAGCTATTTGCACAACATGAGAAAACCCCAAAACTCAGAAACAGAAGGAACTCCTGTTATGGGTAGGAGAGAGGGTTCCTCCTTCCACCTTGCATGGTGGCAAGAACAGAACTGTTCCACCTGTGGATTATTTTGCCAGAGACTAGAAATGGGGCTGTGTGACTAGCTTTCATGCTCAAACAGGAGCCATTAAAAGTCATGCTGGAAAACTGGACCTAATGTTATATATGTCCACAAATACTATTCAAGCAGGACTAGGTTACTACCTGTGCCATTATATGTTTGCCTGCTGTTAGTATAGAATACAGGTGGTTGGTTGATTTTCTGCATGGTATTCCCTTCTGCAAAAACACAGGGAAGACCAAATGTGGGATGTTTCATATCCTGAACAGGAGTATGAAGGTCTCATGCTACGACTAATGCACATTTATAAATTAGAGCTAAAGATAAAACCTACAACAGAATGAAGTAGAGCTTGAGGAACCAGCATTGTAAAAAAAAAGTAAGTCCACTGCTTCCTCCTCACTTTCAGAAAGTGTCTACACTTAGAAGGGTTAAAAAGCTAAATGTGAATATTTTGCAACCCCCAAAATACAAACAATATCATGAATTTTAAGGACAGCCAAGTAATATGGACTCTAGAACCATTTCAGGTAGATTCCAGATGCTCTAGGATTTGTGCAAGCATCTTGCAACGGTGTTTCCAATTAACTGGGAGAATCTCCAAAGGCTTTATAGACTCTTTGACAAAATATAATGGTAGAGCATACCAGAGTTTTTTTCTGCAACAGTGGGCACTACAGAATTTAGGAAAGTGCACCAGTGAATTTGCCAGGAAATGAGTTTGCTGATGACAACAGTAGAGGCTTCAATGAAACTTTGGGTCCGCAGGTTTAATTACTCCCACTCCATCCTGTTGTGCTACTCCTGTGTGAGACTGGCAGAGCAAAGACACATGCTACTGTATTTTTAACTGGTTTACTCTGCTCTAGGCTTTTCTAACCTAAAAATGGACCAATTTGATCTGTATTAAAGCAAGCACTGACTGAGGAACAGGGTGCATTTGACATTTTTGTGGCACATGAAAATATAGAGATGTTTGTACATATTTATAAACTCACTAACTATTTCTAGGCATATCCTTAATCAGTGCACTGATCATGAGAGAAGTTGAAAGCAAGTTCTCAAAGGGAAACAAAATGCAAATATGTCTTTAGTTTGAATATGTGCAGTAAGAAAATGCACTATACACTGCATGATGCTCCTGTGACCATAACATATCTATCGTGAAGTGAATTTGTGCAACTATTGCAATCTTTACTCTTTTCTGAATTTGATATTACTTAGTGAGTTTCTCTGCCAAATAGAAACAATGCTCAGTATCTGCTGCTGCTTCCAGGCAAAGATCTTAAAATACT
>VZZY01008035.1:34775-50203 GCA_013400335.1 Eurystomus gularis
TCCTCAAAGGGAATTCCCATTGAAACTTTCTCTAGCAACCGACATGGCTCAGCTCCCAGTTCAGATACCTGAAAGAATCTATGTACATCTGTGTCTGCAGGTCTCAGTACACATGCGAGCTTCATGTCTGAGCTCCCACTGGAGTCAGTGGAGATTCAGGCAGTGAAAACCAGAGATGTTCATCTGATCAGATGGTAAACATCCACTTGGTGCACCTCTTGGTGCACCTCTGCCTACTAGATCTCTGAGAAGAGATCTTAGGATAGACACCTCTCCCATAGATGTGTACAACCGGTGTTGTGAATGTGGAAATGCCAAAGGAGTTTGCGAAAGCCTTATCTTTTTCTTTTCCCTTTTTCTTTTTTCTTTTTTTTTTTTTTTAAATCCCCTGAGATGGTGAGATGGTGTTTATTCATATAGCTTCTCTGTGGTGTCACTTCAAGTTTGCTTCAGTAATTGATGTAGGCAGCTGAACTATGTCTTACAGTACATCTTGCTGATGTACTTAGGAGCTTTGTTAAGCCAGAGTTCAAGATACATGTTTAAGTCCTTGCAAGATCAGGTCCTTGCTTAAATAAATGTGTGTGTTAATTTGAGCCTAATTGGCTTAATATTAACACCACATGACTATTAAGAATCAATTGATTTAGTTTTAACACAGAGCATCACGTACGTATCTAATTTAGAAAGCTCAGAGAAATTGAATGCAAACAAGTCTGAGAGTGTAACAGTGAAGTTACAAATTTAAACACATAAGAGCCAGGGTACAGAAACAGTGCGGTTCTTCCAGCATAGCAATAATAATTCAAACATATTGTACCTATATAATATTTTTATTACCAGTCAGACTATTAAATGCATACTTAAATCTATGCATGATATGCAATGTGGGCAACTCTATTGTTAGTCTGAAAACTATAGCTTTTTCGTTTCCTAATTGCAGTTTCATGGCACTGCCAAGGTTTTGTGTTTAATTTATATAGGGATTTCTATGGTCCTTAGAGCTGTTAATAGAATGGATTCACAAAGACCCCTACTATAAGGAAGGCAAGACTGGTAAGAATGCAATTCATCATACCACCTTTCATCAGCAGGATTAAAAGAGTTTTTATCTACATTTTGCAAAAGGGAGCAGAGTCACAAAGCGATGACCTCATTTACCTACTGCTGAGCAGCAGGCCAGTGGAAGCACTAATAATAAAATCAAGGCCACCCAGGTCCTAAACCAATGCCTCCAGTGAGGCGCAGGATACGTTATGAATCAGATATCTAGATGTACTTGTATCTGACACTGCAAGGACAATATAAATGTGCAGGGCCAGGACCAAGCCAAGTCTGCTCCTAGAACCTGCTGGTTTCAGTAAATATAGATGTAGGCTCTCACTCTGACCAGTTCCTTAAGTGAAAATCCAGTGTATATCAGTCTATCAAAAGTGTCAGATGAATGACTATATGGGTCTCCGCATAATCCCTAACTGGCAGAATTTCAGGTGTATTTTGAATCTCATCTTTTTTGTTTTGTTCAAAAACAAGCAAGCAAACAAATAGAATCTTTTCCAAGCATGACATAAATGAAACTTGTATGTTGCTCTAATCTCAGCTTTCAAGCTGTCTGAATGTCCAGAAATTGTCTCAGTTAGCAGTGTAGTTTCATGGTCTAGCACCCATTAGCAAAACACCTAGAGACATATATTACCTGATTTGTGTAGTAACAAATCTATGCAAGGGCCTTCTGGAAAGTTGGGGAGATGAGTGTGAATCTAGTAAGTCCCAAGAAGAAGCAGCAACCATAAAATATCTGTCTGATCACAACAAAGAACGTGCTCAGGGCTTCTCAGAAGTAAATGGAAAAAAAGGATTTGTTATCCCAAAGCCAAAGGGTTAGAGCCAATTACAAGTGCCCCAGAGAGCTGTGGGGGCACCTTCAAACATTGCATAGCAAGTATTGCACAATCCCGCAAGTTCCATCAAATGTCCCACAATAAATTTGCTCTGCTCCATGAGACCCGTGGCAATCTGGTTTCCCTCTTCTTACCAGTTATAAGGTTCTGTGTGACCCTTCTCAAGGGTTTGAGTCATCCTGCCAACGCCTCATTCAGTGATCTGAGAGTTTGCGTTATGGATACTGATGCAGTTCTCTACTATTCTTTTGAGTTTGTGGATCCAGGTGTTCTATTTGTTATTTTTATTCCTGTTTGTTGTCCTGGTCTTTAATACTAAATGACATTAATGAGGTACCTGCAGAAACCAGACATACTTCATTCCATGTATCTGTACCACATGTACCCTAAATTAAGACTAGTCCATGTGGGACAGGGCTAGTACAGCCACTTCAGAGCTGAGGCTTGATGCCGTACTAACACTATGATAGGCTTTCCAGCTTGGTATTCAGTTTCACTGTTTAGATTAAACACCATAAAATGGCATTTACCTCATCCAGATGCAGACAAGAGACCATATGTCTCCCTGGGGTGACCTAGACCACCTGGAAAAGGAGTTAGCCTGTGACTCCAGCTTGCTGTTGGGCCTCACAAGTGTGAGCATTGAGATGGGCTAAGAGCTCATCAGAAGAACTCCCATCTGGCCAATGTACAGGCATGTGCTCAGACTCAAAGGAAGAAGAGATGGCAGCATCTCTGAAGCCAAAGTAGCCTATCTATCATCTTGCCTGAGCTTTCTGAGCTTGTGACTTGGTGCCGCTCCAGTGCAGAGCAGCTGAGTGCTGCAGTACACCCTGGGCAGTCGTTCTTTAGCAGAGTTGCAGTGCCAATGGTTAGTTCAATGCTCAGAGTAGATTAGCTCAGCTGGCAACAGTGCCAACTCCTGGGCTTGTAGCAACCAAAAAATCGGTATGTGTGATTCATGTCACCTAGCCTTAACTCTTTGAAGGATCAGAGTCTAGTCTAGGATGGTCATATAAGCTTCCTCTGTAGGTTTCTCCTCCCTTCCTTAGAGGACAGAAGGACCTTCTTGTGATTCATCCCATCCCAAGGGAGGTGACGTGAACCATCTTATGGAAATGACTCTGTACCTTGCTTATAGGAAGAGCTACAGTAGCTGTTACAAGTTGCCCTATTTCATCGTGGGTAGCAAAGTGAGATGAATCCCACTTTAATCAGGAATCAAATTTTAAAAATGAGATAGTCCATGTCAGCCTCCAAATCTATGCACTTTGCCTAGTCATAATAAGAATCACTCTGCTTTATTCCCTTTAAGACAGTGGTTAACGTTTTGCTATGTATTTCATAGTCACTGTTGCACCATGCCTCTATTTTGGTCAGATTCTCAGACATTTTCTGGCAAACAGGTTATAGCTTTAAGATATGAACATAGTCCCTAAGTTCAAGCTTCAAAATGGGGAGAAAGTAGGAAATAATAGGTTGTCAGCTCTCTTTAAAAAGGTGCATGCATCAGAAGAGAAAATAAAGACACTATTGCTGTGCATAGGAGACTTCAGAAGCATTCGGATAATACTTACATCTGCTTTAATGATTCCATTTATGCTGTCATTTTCAGCATTTACCTTGCAGCATTCAAAAGCAGCTACACTTACATGTTCTCAACAGACTCCGTGCCAGTCTCATATACAAGGAAAAAAAAAAAAACAGCAAGAAAAGAGAGGAAAATGAAAAAAGCCATACAGTATGTTTCTAAGAACAAATTCCTTGCAGGAAATTAGCAGTAATTTTGGGACACCACTGTTGAAGAGAAATAAGTTTCAATAGAAAAGTGAGCGCGCTCTCTTTTTTTGTAAGCAGTAACAAAAAGCAGAAGCAAAGGCAGGCTCATTACAAGGCTTAAAGGGGCATGGGCAAATATTTTGGAGCAGGAGCTCTGGAATCAGGGTGACCCTGCATAAATCACTTTGACTCTTTTGCCTTGGTGCTTCTGTGTGGTTTGTAATAACTGCAACAGTGAAGCCATGCTCAAGTTGGTGCTGCAGAGCTCAGGTTTGCCTCCCCACTGCCTTGTGAATGAAGTGCTGGGCTGGGATCTGTTTTTGGTTCTGTGCTGACACTGCTTTCCTCTGCGGCCTTGGGCAAGCTACTTAATCTGCTTGCTGCTTATAGCTTTGACAGAGGTGCTCTTGATAAACACTATGCCGTGATTTAAGCCCTTCCACCCTCTGCTCAGCTAGAGATTGTCTCTTCATGCTGCCCAGAAACACAGGACAATGTGTACCCTCACTTCAGCCTCTCTAGCTTGTATCCCAGCATCTCAGCTTAATGCTTCAGAAGGCTGGTTTGCAGTGCAATGCCAGGCTTGTAGGCATGAAACCTCTTCTTCTGACTCTTCTCCTAGAGCAATAATATCTAGTGTAAAGAACAGCCAGGAGCCAATGGGGTACATGAGTTGGATTATGCTATCTTCACCAGATCTGGTTGGACTTCAGTCTGTAATCTGCAAAAATGGGTTGAGAATGATGTCCCTTTTGTCAGACTGTTCTCCATACACCACAAGATTTCTGAGAAGACTTTACAGCCAAGGTAAAGGAGTCTGGCTCTGTGAGCTTGTGTCCACTAAACCTGCCTTGAATCAGGCATGAAACAGCCTGGAAGTGAAGCTCAGCCAGTTTCTTTCTTGTCTTGAGTCTGTTTATGGAAATGTTTGCTTTGCTTTTAGGGAGTATGTCTTCACTTGCAGGTATCTGTGTAGGCAACACAGGCATTTCTCTGTATCTAAATAGTAAAACAAATGAAGAAGGTGGATGTTATGTATTTACTGAAACACTTCCTTACCCTGTACCTCTTTGAAGAATTGATTTATAACCAGATATTTTGGAAACTGAAGCCCTGTGTTTATGAAATAAGTGAGATAGCTGAGGTTAAATGCCAAGTGACCTCCCTAGGCTGCAGGGACATTAATGGCATCCTGCTGCCTGCGAGACACACACTCCAGCTACAGAAATGTGTGAAATTAGCAACACCACTTTCTTTTCTTTCTTTCTTTGGATCCCTTCCAAATTTACCTCTGCTGGATGCAAACCAAAGACAGTAGATGCTACAGTGTGTATCCTCAGGAGCACCTCTGCAGATTAAACGCCTGCAGCTATTGTGCATCTAAAGTCTCTGCTGAAAAATCCTTTCTGTGACAAAGGAAAATTAAAAATCTAAATTCAGAATGGAGCCAAATTACCTACTCTTGCTACGGGAAGTCCGACATATCATTACAAACTGGTTTACTTGTCCGTGTCCAATTTAATGTGTCTGGCTTTTCTTACGAAAAAGAAAAAAAAAAAAAAGAGAAGGAAGAAAAAGGCCAGACAAACAAACAAAAACAGAAGAAAAGAAAAGCAGGTAATGATTTCTTATCTCTGTAGCAGGTGTGAAGTGGACATTGTAACGCAAATTATTGCTGCTTCCACTAAGGTAGGGACTGTGGGATCCAGAGCTTCCTATTTGATCAAATAAGGGATCTGGGCCACTGCCTGGTGTTTCCCCTGGAGTGGCCTCTGGTAGCTGCTTCAGAGGCAAGCACAAGAAACCCTGCAGAAGGCAGATATGGAATAACTGGCCTATAGGGAAGTTTCTTCCTCAACTTCATTAATTAGAGGCTAGCTCAAGCCCTGAAGCGTAAGGGTTTATATCCTGAGAGTAAGCTGTGATGAGAAAGAGCTGCTGGTCTCTGTCTGGGTTGGAAAGAGTCTTCCTAGGCAAGAAATGTCCCTGAAAATCTGTTCTCTGTCAGAAAGACTGCTTCTCCTCCCAGCAAGATACAGACGGGTCCTCTGGTGCATGCACACTTCTGCAAAGCATTTGCAGGCTGCAGTCCTTCTTGAGGGACAGCCTGGGTCTCCACCATTGTGGCTTTGCAGAAGGGGCTATCACATTTCCCATCTGTGCCTGCCCGCTCTGAGATACAGAAAATGGGAATCTGGCTGGTTATCAAGGATTCATTACTTCTGAAATGCCCTATACCACCAGGTAACTGACCATGGCAAAGTTGTTGAGGCAGTTGTTTACCACAAGCAAGGACAATCTGTGCCTGCTCACCATTCATCATAGCATTAAGGGTGAACTATGCATTGCATGTCCCTCGTCCCCCATAGTATCCTGGGTCAGAAGACTCTTTAAGGAAGGTATTTTTTTCTTAGATGTGGTGTGCAGAGCTAGTTAGACCAAAATGCTGTTTTTTGTCAGAGAACTTGAGGTCAGTATAATGACATGCTGATGAAGCACTTAAAAATCAAATACATCTTTCCAATAATGTGCAGGCAATCTAGTCTCAAATTTTCAGAATAGGAGGCATTTTTTATTCCTTTGAAGTAACTTTTCACAAGGACACTCACTGTCATTGTATAGCAGCATGTGTAAATGTTTTTAAACAAACAGGAACATTTCTATTTATTATCATGCGATGTTTTTACCGAGTAAAAAGTAACTTTTATTTTGCCTGGTTTTTAAAAATATATTTTTAAAATATATTTTTTTTAAAAATAAAAGAACTTTTTTCCTGTCAGGGAGAGGGGCTAGCTACAATTCAAAGCAGAAAAAGAACTGTTGCAGACTTGCAATATGTTTAATGGAAGAGGACATCTGTTTTCCATGTAATGCTAATCTAAAGTATTCAGCACTTTGACAGGTGGAGCCTGGAATGGAAGCGGGTGGTGAGCAGCGTGGGTAGCATGGAGGAGGCAGAGGGATGTTAAGGATGGCCAGCTCATGGCAACAGGGAAATCTTCCCTTTTAGGAAAGAAAACCTTTAAAAAATGTTATTTAAGTTTGGGTTTCATCAATAAAAAAAAAAAAAAAGATTTTCTGAAACTGTTTGTGATTGACTTTTTGGAGAACTTGGTGTATAACTGGATAAATATGTGTAAATCAGTTCTAGTTTTCATCTGTTTAAACGAAATGCAGACCTCTTTAAGGAACACTTTTCTCCTTACCTTCGTAAAACAAGAAAGAAGAAAACAAAAGTACAAAACAGAATGTGCAAACAACCTCTTTTTTCCCCAGAATTACCCTTAAACCACACTTTTTCAATACAACACAAAATTCTGTAAATGCTTTTGTTACTAAAAAAACCATATTTTTCTTGGGAAAACATGTATAGACGAAAATACACCAGCCAAACTGATAAATACAATTGACCTGCTGTGATGTTAACTTAGAGCTCATCGATTTCATTTCTGATGTGCCACAGGAACATTCATTTGCAGTGAGTGCTAGCTACGACCTTTTCATTAGTGCTGCAGTGGCTGGTTTGCAGCTCTGGGCTGGTCAATGCAGATGGGCATAGGCTGACCTGGGCTCTACTGCTCTTGCTTCTGGCCAGCTGTGAGCTAATTAGCTAACGGCAATGGGCTGTTATCATGAAAGACAGGACATGTTAGCCCAGGTGCAGTGCTGGAGTAAGCAGGAAGCTTCCAAGCTCAAGGTCTATATTGTGATGGAATATTGAAAAAAGTAATTTGAGTTAATCCTGGTTATTTACTCTAAGCAGGCACTTGTGAGACCATTTTCAAGATTGCGAGCATCTTCCAGTAATGAATTATTCATTTCAGTAAATGGCTTGTTCTCTCCTCCATGATTGCTAATTTGGGGTCTGGGTCAAAAAATTGAGTGTGACCCATTGGGAGTCACTAACTGTGACAAACTCAGCCCTATTGGGGCATTTCTTCATTCAAAAGCCAGGGGAGATGAATGGGTTGAGGCAGATGCTGCTTTCACTGAAATGAGCAATTCATCCAACACAGAGCTTCATGGAGAGGAGTCCATATCTCCTACATCTCAGTGCTGGGAGGCAGTTGGATGTAAGAATGGGTTTATCAACCCTTTCTTTTTTTTTTTTTTTTCAGATAAAATTGTCCATCTGCAAAACGGCACATCTAAAACTAGGCTGTCCTTTAAACTTTTCCGAGGTGGGGTGGCTGCATGCTTACTCCCTGTCCTCTCTCTAATTTTGTTAATCAGAAGCCTGCCTGCAATATGCCGTTCATAACTGCCTGGGAGAGCTGTGACAAGTAAATTTCAATCTCTCAGTGGAGCTGATATTCTTAGAGCTGCAGGAGCAGTCATCATGAAGGGGAAAGCTGTGAACGCCAATAAATTATTGAAGAAAGCAGGAGAAATATTTCCTTCTGTTGACACATTGGCATTCACCTTTGGGAATGTAATCATGGGAAAGGTAGGCAATCTTTTGTCATAGGGACCTTTTGCTCTGAGAATTCAGTCCTTTTAAAACCTTAGTGGGGAGCCTGCAAGCTCTCAACATGGAAGGGATATTCAAGCTATAAGACATCCTCAGACAGGTACGTTGCTCAGAAATGACAGTGAAACTGAATCAACTCTGCTGCACATTAAAACATGCTGGATGGTACAACAGGAGGTTGGTTGGCGTAGGTGGTAAACCCCTGAGGCTCCCTGACCCCTGGGACAGGGTCTGCTTAGGAACAGGATTGTTTTCTATGAATAAAACAAGGCAGCCTTAAAAAAATGTCAGCTCATAAACATGGCAGAATGTAAAGCTCAGATGAGAGCCAGAGGTGGAAGCCAACAGAAATCTGTTAGTCTAAGGCAGAGAATGAGCAAGGTCAGGTCTGCAAGGAAGGACCATTCCCTCTTGGGCTACGCCTCAGGGGAATGGTTAGGGGTAGGACTGGAGAGCTGGGATTGTGCAGGGGTTGTTTCCTCTAACCTGAAACTCTAGCTCTCCCTCCTTCTGCCACCACTGACAAAAATGAAGCTGCCCAGGCCCAGCAACAAAGAGACTTTGTTCCTCTGAATTTCAGATTTTGCTTGGAAAGCCATCAAATTAACACTGATGTTTTATTCCAACATCAGAAATGGCAGGGAAAAATACCCAGGAGCTTCCTGGATTTAAATCCACAAAATCAGCTCCCGTTTTGTTTAGACAAGATGAGTGAATAACCCCCCTCCTCAGCATCATATTTGGTTCAAATCACCAATTTACTGGTTTACAAAAATCTAAAACTGCCCCTCCAGCAAATTAAGGGATTACGTCAATCACTCAAGTCCAGTCTACCTGACAACAGCACGCAGCAACAGGGCAAAAGGTTTGATGCTCTGCTGGAATGTGATAAGGAGAAAATGCCAAATGACACATAGGCAAAGTTATTACCAGCGAGATGAAGACAAACTGGAGGGAGTTCAGAGAAGTGCAACAAAAATGATTAGAGAGCTGGAGGGGTTGATTTACAAGGAAAGTTTTACAAGAACAACTGTCAATATGCACAGCAGGGCTGAGCAACATCTGAGGGGGGAGAGAGAGCCTGTTGCAAACATCTGAACAGTGCAAACACCCAGGGAGGAACAAAATTACCCAAGGGGGAATAACTAAGATAATGGGTTGAAATTAAGAGAAAGAGAATAAACATCAAAACAACTTCTCAGTGGAAAGACTGTGTAATAATCTAATGCAGCAAGATGTAGAAGTCCAAACCAAACAAGCTATAAATTCCTTCTCAGAGATTCTGCAGATACAAACATCAACCACATTTAACTTTAGAAAATGAGTATTTATAAGCAACAGGTATCAAAGCTTTCAGAAGAAGTCAGTTGCAAGAAGCCGTTTAAAAGGGTTGGTTTCCAGATAATTCAGTGATAACTTTCTTGCTATTCACAACCATGTCAGGGAGAAGGTGGAGAAGGCTCTTCCTTTCAGTTTAGTGGGTGAAGTAAGCACACTGAAAACCCCCAAAAGTGCAGTTTTGGCAGTATGGTCACTAGCATACTCCTTGATGAATAGTTTTCCAGTTGAGATAGTTGGTTTCAATCTGCCTCCAGTCTGGAGTGACTGGAAATCAACACCAGATAATGGCTGCTTGGTAGAAGATGTGACATGAGTTAATGCACTCGGTTGAATTTCTACTGGATATTGGACATGTACTCACATTAGAAATGCTTTGAACAGCAGGATCAGCATTAAATTAACATCTATGCTGACAATCTTGCCAAAGGAATCCAGAAGGGGATGGACATTAGTAATGAACTGCACGTTCACCTTTGGAGTGAAGTCATTAGTAAGGTAAACTTTACCTCATGGGCTCTGAACCTCATCTCTACCACCACATCACATAACTTCTGTATGAGATGTCAGTGTGCAAAGCAAATAATTTAGCATATTTCCTCAATATACTAGAAATAGTACATTAGAGAAAGAAAAGTTATGTTACAAAATGTTTGTTAGACACTATTATTTTTTAAGTAGCAATTTTTAAGCTATTTCTTGACAGGAAAGACATAAGTGGTTTGTGGCATGTGACCTAATACATCTGGTTGCATGGAAGGTAGTAATAGCTGCAATGAGTAAGGAAGCAGCATGGGAATGTCCTACAGAGTGGTATTTGAAGGTCTGTCTAAGCAAAGCCACTTAGGCCGTATCTAGTTTATTGTTGTTACACTTTGGTGTGGCTTTTCAGCAATTTATAGGGGTGTTTGTTGAGTTCATGAGCTCTTGAGACCTACATCCAATAAAATAGTGATGTACTTTCTCTTGACTGAAGGCAGAAGTATATATCATTGCATGTAGTGGGTCTGATATAATTTTATGCCGGATGGGGAAAAAGGCTGTAAGGCTCTAGCTTAGTCAAAAGGAGAGAAAAAGTAAAGAAAAATGTCAATAAAGGACACTTTGTTGTGAAGGGCACCGTTTTGTTTCTGGTTTCCTCAGCTTGACACACTAAGTTAGCAGGCAAAGAATTTGGTAGGTTAATCTTATCCTTTACTGGAAGATCCCACATTAGTTTATGATCTCTTTCTAAGTTTGATATAAAGCCACAGAAGTTAATGAGCAGCTATTAGATTTATCATTATTTATATATACATATATATTCCCATAAATTTTCATCTGTATTTTAACATTTCCAACATGTAGAGTACTAATCCTTTATGCCCTTGCAGTGTTAACAACAATATCCTTTAAAATTTAATTAACATTTTAAGAAGTTGCCTCTTCCTCTACCATTAGCTTCTTCCCCTCTATCAAACAATAACTGATGGATCAGACTTGGTTGATTAGCTGTACAGAAGAGGAAAAATCACCAAAGGAGCAAGGTTTATTCTTAAATAACTTCTTTCTTTCCACCTACAGACTAGTCTAGACATATGATGGTCCGGCAGAACAATGCTATCTTATAGGAAACAATGCAGAAAGAGTATCAGTTTCTTGAAAGACTGTGTCTCTGTATAAAATAAATATAAAAATCTCCTCCTTGCAAAAGACAAAACCAGCAGTGCCTTTGCCATTTTTCTCAGAACTCTAAGCTCACCCACAGATCAAGAAAAGGACCGAGGAGCCTCTCTGATGTGATAGCACTGATAGCACAGCCCACAACAGTTATTTAAAGACAATCTTCAGACAGTGTTGGGTCCTAGCTAACGACAACTCAACTAATGACTCTTTAGCCACCCACCACAGAGGTAGGGGCAGAAGGGACATGGCTTTGCTCATCTATGTGAAATAGCAGGTGATTTCAGTGGAGCAATTATTTCTGTTGGCACATATTTCCACTAACTTTCCATTGCCCTGGGACAGAGTAACATGGAGGCATCACACATGCACACCAGCATGGGCTTGTCCATGCCATTGGCAGAAGGTGATGCCAGTTGGGTCATAGACCATTCCCAGCCCACCTGGCTTCAACAGCGATCGCAGGTGAGTGGGTCTGGCTACAGGCCATTTGGAGGGACAAGTGATGAGCGGGAAGTATTGTTTTCTTTGTTAAACTCAGCTTGGGATTTCCCTGTGACTGCTACCAGTGGAAAGTGTTAGCATATGAATTATTTAACATAAACTCAGGGACTGTAGTAAGTCTTCTGACTGTCTGACTTCTGCAGAGATTTCTTTAGCTGACAGTTTATATTCCTCTGTGACAGATGCATTTTCTAATTCTAGGTTGTAACTTGTGCTGGCCCAAAAAAAGGGCAGCTTCAGCATAAAAGGAAGGAGACCTTAAGAGAAACGGGCTCTTGTGTAGAGAAATAAGTTAGGATTTAAAGCTCATAATTTCTATTGTTAAATCAGTTTTAAGAAAGAAATAGATCATAATTCAAATTAAAGGTCATCTTCGATCTGTCTCCATCTCCCGGATTTCTTGCTACTCCCTTTGTTCAGGAAAGAAACAAAACTATTATTACACAGACTTAAAGCCTTAAAGAGAGCACAGGCTATTGCAGATTCTCCAGCTGTATTTTGCATCTCCA
This sequence comes from Eurystomus gularis, assembly GCA_013400335.1. Taxonomy (NCBI): domain Eukaryota; kingdom Metazoa; phylum Chordata; class Aves; order Coraciiformes; family Coraciidae; genus Eurystomus; species Eurystomus gularis. Next base: position 46,940 of record VZZY01008035.1, read on the forward strand.
TCTGCAGTCAGGGAGCATTTCTAATGCCAACTGCAAGCGCATCTAAGTACAAAGAAATGTTGCCTTGAAGAACTTATAAGGTAAATGGACAAGAGGTGGAAGAAAGGAAGCTGTTGCTGAGATGGGGAACTGAGGCGCAACAAGGTTAAGTGGCTTTCTGGAGGTCACTCGGGAAGTCTAACATCAGGCTGGGAAGAGAACCAAGCTCTTCTGAGTCATCATCCCCTGACAAGCCCATCCTTCTTCTTTTCCTACTAAATGGAACAATCCTGCATTGGTTGTGGTATAACGGTCTACATGACCGGGTAGGTCTTTTCCATTTCCAATGTCTGTGATGAGAGTAATTCTGCTTAATGGGGATGCAGTCAGCTGGTGCCAATGGTTAAGTGTTGCTTAACCAGGTGTTAAATAGGTATGAAATTCCAAGCTCTGGGCTTTGAATGCAGAAGTTGCCAAATGAAAATGAAAATAAAATAAAATAAATAGCAAAGGAAAAAAAAAAAGAGAGAGAGAAAAGAAGAAAGAAATGCCTTAGAGTATCAGATCCACATGCTTACATACTTTCAGTCTGGTGTTTTCCTTCAATTGCTGTATTTCCAAGGGGGTTTAAATAGCATGTTTACTTAATAAGGTTAACAGACTATACAATACCCAGCTCTATTTAAGTAGATTCCTCCCCTTTCTCTTTTTTAAAATATGCTTGATGGCTGGTTTTTTATCATCTGTCACTTTCTCTTGCAATGTCACCTTTAACTTGCTATTGAAACTCACTGTTCTGGTAAAATCTCTCTGCTTTCCATTTGACATGTTTATTTAATGTCTAGTAACAAGACTAGCAATTGTATGAAGACATCAGGCAAGTAACAGACTCCGCCTATTTGCCTTAAGTTATGTTACTTTTATAAAGGATGCATTTTCATGTGATATATATTAGTTCATACTCGATCTATGTTCAAGATGGCTATTTATCCTCACTGATTTTCCATTTATTGGGGGAATCTCACAAGTTCCTTTTCTTTCTGCTGAGGAATCTCACACTGGTCCATTTCTCACATTTCTTCCCTTCAGTGCTTTAAAGTTTGACACATCTGAAATCCATAAATTATTTCACAGCCATCAGTGGTTTTTCCCAGGTTAAATTATTTAATGGCATTGTTTTATTGAAAGGTTCAGATTAGCTGCTGACACTTATTGACAGGAAGAAACACATCCTTCCACTGGGATAAAACATATTTTTTATTAAAGAAAGGAGTGATGCAGGATTGGGTTCCTGTCTTCTTCTCACATGAGAAAGAGGAAATGAAGACATTTGGCCCTTTAATTGACAGCATGGCACAGTGACGTGTAGCACTGTCCTTTATTCTCTCTCCTTTTCTGTCTCCAGGTCCTTTATTTTAACATATTCATTTCACTTTTTCCATCCTCCAGACCCTAGCCTTAATCCCAAATAGTAGTTGCCCCATGAAGAGCACAAGATCAAGTGATCTCAGCCAAAGAATAAAACTCTAAGCTTTGGTTTCAGTGGCTTTCATGATGTTTCTGGAAATGACTCCCCAGGATTTGCGAAGCCCAGCAGCCCTGCCAGTCGCCTGTCCTGAGCCAAACCCACACTGGAGGGGTTCCCTTCTGCTGGTGGATCAGAACCTAGATGCACGAGTGCTGCCATGAGCCTGACTTGTATTCTGCTTTTCCTTGACAAGCAGCAGTTTGATCTCAGGTTGCTCCAGGAATTTACTACTGTTAAGTGCGTGAGAGAAAAAAAAACAAACCAAACAACACAACAAAACACAAAATTCTGCTCACAAGCTCAAGCAAAAGAAAAATAAGGCACACACATGCACACACCATCGTGTATGTGTGTGGACCTGAATATATATATAGATGCACACACAAGCACACATATTCGTAAGTATAGGCATTTAACTGTAGAAAACGGCACTTTTCTTCCTTGACTTCAGCAGACCCATTCTAGCTTCACTCTGCAAAATTCAGCTTTTAACTGCAACGCTACAGAAAACAGCACAGGTCTTCCTCATAAGGGTGTTACCAATTCAGTTTTCTTGTTGCTTCTTTCAGAAATTACCTTGAAAGAACTGACTGAGTTCAGAGATTCACCCCAAAACACATTCAGAAGTACTGGGGCAGATCCCAGTAAACCAGCAGAGATGCTCTGATCTGAGATACTTGGCAAGCTCCAAGAGCTCTGACTGCGTGTCCTGTGCTGGTTTTGGCTGGGTTAAATTGAATTTTCTTTGTAGTAGCTGATGTGGGGCTATGTTTCAAATTTGTGCTGAAAACAGTGTTGATAGCTCAGAGGGGTTTTTGTTACTGCTGACCAGTGCTTACACAGGGTCAAGGCCTTTCTGCTCCTTACACCACCTACCAGTAAGTGAACTGGGGATGCACAAGAAGTTGGGAGGGGACACAGCTGGGACAGCTGACTCCAACTGACCAAAGGGATATTCAAGCTATATGACATCATGCTTATCATGTGAAGGTGGGGGAAGAAGAAGGAAGTGGGGGGACATTCAGAATTATGGTGTTTTGTCTTCCCAAGCGACTGTTACATGTAATGGAGCCCTGCTTTCCTGGAGATGGTGGAACACCTGCCTGATGATGGGAAGTATTGAATGAATTCCTTGTTTCACTTTGCTTGTGTGCATGGCTTTTTCTTTACCTATTAATTCATCTTTATCTCAGCCTACGAATTTTCGCACTTTCAGTCTTTCTCTTCTCTCCACCATCCCACCGATGGGGGGGGTGTTGGGGGGGAAAATGAGCGAGCGGCTGAGTGGGGCTGAGGCACCACCTGGGTTTAAACCACAACAGTCCTCACTGGAGAGGGGTATGCTGGGCTGGAGGAAGCCTTTTCAGGTGATTCAGGTCTTTGTGGAGGGGAGGAGAGCCGGTGGTCTCTGCAGGGCAGGAGAGAGCAATGCTGGGAGAGGCTGCGTTGGCTGGCCCTGGCATAGCTTTGGGATCCAAGACTCATTTCATGGGACCTAGCATGGTTTACGCTGTTATTAGATGCAGAGGAGGAGGAAAAGTACAATCCCCTACCCTTGCCCTTTGCAGCAGTATCTGCTGTACCTGGGACATTTTAATTTTGCTGCTTTCTGCACTTATGGTTTATCTCTGCCCAAATAATTTGAATCTGTATGAAGCTGACAGTACAAATAGGAGTAAAGTTCATGGGGGTTTTGCAGCAAGTGTGTTGCTGCAAAATACCTCTTGCATTGACCTCTGATATTGCAATCTCCCCCT
>VZZY01008048.1:2100-13532 GCA_013400335.1 Eurystomus gularis
TAGCTGGAGGATAAGATAATTACTGACACAGAGCTAGATACAGATGTACATCACTTGACATGCCAAACAATATGCCAACAAGAAGGTCCTAAAGCATGCAAAGCTTGGCCCATAAATAAATCAGGGCCTGATTCTGCAACATATATTATAATTTCCCTACATATATAGCGTATTCTCACTCCTTCACACTTGTGTTAACTTCTCCCTCTGACCACATTGCAACTCCCTACACCATAAAAAAAAAAAAAATTGCAAACCCCAAACCATGTTGCACAGCTATCTCACTGTCACATCTATTATTCAAGAAAGGTCTCACTGAATAAATGTCCGTTCAGAGGCTCTAAACAAATTTCATTTCTGAACACCACTGTCTGCGGCCCAGCGGGCCATTTCACCAAGATAAGATCACACATTTAATCAAACGCTTCAAAAAAGAAATACACACCAAGTTTGCTTAATAACGTCAAATAATAAAAGTGTGGCACTGGTAGCATACTAATTTTTAGTGCTCTTTCTTCTTTGAGGGTTGTCTCAATAGTCAAGGTCAACTGTACATGGGATTTCTTCTAATTAGTGTTTCTGGTAAAGGCTAGACCTGCTTACTCTCACCACTTAGCCATGGTTTTCCCTAAAATTAAGACATCTCTCTTTCATTTTAAATTAAATCATTGCAGTATCCCACCCAAGTGTGACAGACAAAACTGCGTAACTCCACTAATTCCACTAATAGAGAACATAAATGAAAGACAACAAAAAACACATCTTTGCGGTCAATGAGGAACCACCCACACAAATGTCTATGGTATAAAAGGATAAGTGATTTACAGGGAAAAAAAAGACAAAAAAACCCCCAAACCCAAACATGATTATCTGCTTGGTGTTTGACTACAGCTCCTACTACAGCCAAGCAGAGACGGCATTGATTTAGAAACTAGGAGTGGACTTGGCTCCTCTAGGTCAATATATGTTTGGCCATTTATTTTATTGTAGTAATAAGAGGAGGAACCAGCTCAAAGAAACAGCATTACACTACTACTACTGCAAAATAGAGCTATATAACTACAGACCAGACTTCTAAGATATTCTTCACTAACTTTCCTGTTACTTTGGGTATAAATTTTTATTTAATTAAGTTGCCAGCTTTATCACAATCACTAGTGCTGGAACAGGCTTTGCCCTCAAATTATATGAAATTGGGAGGAACTCTGGACCCTCACTGTGCTCAAGCCTGCAGCTTGAATAGGGTCAAACAAAAGCTGGCATCCTCACCCTTATAGCACGGCCCACGGGTTACACTGGTCTGCCCTTTGCTCGCAAGGGATGAGGGAGCAATCAAGCATAAAGGCATTGGAGAAGACAACCCCCCATCTGCTGCTCCCAAATCTGAAGGAGACAAACAATGAGGCAGATCTTAGATAACCCATTTTCCCTGCTGCAAACATCCCCAAAGACACTGCAGATGTCCAGATTCTCCCCTTGCATGGGAAAATTACAGCTTCTTAGTTTAGGCTGGCATAAACTGCTTGAGTCTACTGACTAAAATCTTTCTACAGGTGCTCAAGTTTTACCCACAACCTCAGCCTGACTGCAAACAGAGAGCTGCTCATGTGGGAGTATACTCACATGCTCAGGGATGCACCCCTGTATTTCTTGTCAAAAATAGGATATAATTCCCTTGTCACATTTTAGCCTTCCCTTCAATGGGTGTACTGTTCAGTGGATAAACAACTGGCTGGATGGTCGCATCGAGAGAGTGATGGTCAACAGCTCGATGTCCAGATGGAGGAAGGTGATGAGTGGTGTCCCTCAGGGGTCTGTGCTAGGACCAGTGTTGTTCAATATATTCATAAATGATATTGATAGTGGCATTGAGGGCACCCTCAGCAAGTTTCTGGATGATACCAAGCTGGGCGGTGCAATTGATCTGCCAGAGGGACAGGATGCCACCCAGAGGGACCTGGATAGGCTGGAAAGGTGGGCCCAGATGAACCTCATGAGGTTCAACAAGGCCAAGTGCGGGGTCCTGCACCTGGGCCAGGGCAACCAGCATTATCAGTATAGGCTGGGAGAGGATATACTGGAGAGCAGTCCTGTGGAGAGGGACTTGGAGGTGCTGGTGGATAAAAAACTGGATATGAGTCACCAGTGTGCAATGGCAGCCCAGAAGGCCAGTCACATCCTGGGCTGCATCAAAAGAACAGCAGATCAAGAGAGGTGATTCTGCCCCTCTACTCTGCCCTGAGGAGACCTCACCTGGAGTATTGCATCCAGCCCCCACCACAAGAAGGATGTGGACATATTGGAGCGCGTCCAGGGGAGGGCCACCAAAATGATCAGGGGAATGGGGCATCTCTCATATGAAGACAGGCTGAGGGAGTTGGGGCTGTTCAGCCTGGAGAGGAGAAGGCTCCAGGGAGACCTTACAGTGACCTTCCAGTACCTGAAGGGGGCCTACAGGAAGGCAGGGGAAGAGCTATTTAAAAGGGGCTTGTAGCGATAGGACGAGGAGTAACGGTTTTAAGCTAGGAAAGTATAGATTTAGTCTGGATATTAGAAAAAAAGATCTTTAACATGAGGGTGATAGATCACTGGAATGGGCTGCCCCGAGAGGTGGTGGAGGCCCTATCCCTGGAGTCATTCAAGGCAGGCTTTGAGCAATCTGACCTAGGTAGAGATGTCCCTACTCATGTAGGGAGGTTGGACCAGATGACCTACAGAGGTCCCTTCCAGTCTAGAACATTCTATGATTCTATGTTATATAGAGAAGTGCTTGCCACTCCCACAACTGAAATGCATTGCATAGATTTTTGAAAGACTCATTGCAAATTGCTGACCTACTTAAGGAGATCTCTAAAGTGCATTACAATTATAATTGCAGATAGCTTGTCGAAAGGTCACAAGTTATCACTCTATGCAGTGTAATCACTATATTTCAAATACCCATCAAGATAAATTTTACACAGGGAGACATGCATCATTTTGGAGTCATACCAAATAAAACAGCAATTGTAGCATTACTGTCCTTTAAAAAAAAAAAAATCTAAAAAGACAGAAAAAGGACACACAACTACTCCACACACCTGCCTCCATTTAAGATAATCCAAAATGACATTTTCTTGAAGAAGTCTGTGCTGTCGGAGTTGCAAAAGCAGTAGTCACGTCATAATTTCTCTCAGAAGTAAGCAGGATATATACACCACATTTCCAAATAATTAAAGGCCTTGATTGCAATATCCCAGATCTGAAAGAATAACATTTCAGATCACACACACAGTCCCAACGAGGTCAACCTGAGTTGCAATGTCCAATATAGCAGTCTACAGTGTGTTGGAAATAAAAACAACTGTTGTCTGGATACTCTGCATAAGCCACCTACTACAGGATTATAGACCAGTTTTGTGTACCTCCAGATAGACCTAATACAAAAAGTAATTCAGGATAGACTGTGAAAGCCTTTTGTTACTGCAGAAAAATGAAGAGGAAAAAAAATAAACCAAAAACAAACCAAAAGATGCAGAAGAAAACACAGACAGAAGTGGAAAATAAGAAACCACATGACATGTCAGATATTTCCGGATACAAAACTTGCAGCACACATCTTGTTGGGAAAAAAAAAAAGAAACAAACACAAAAAACCCACAACTCCTCCATAACAAAAACCTGTACCCTTCGAAGGAAGCGATAGGAATTTGTACCATTTTGAAATGAATATATGTCAGCCAGTAACATACACAAGTGAAGGCAGTGTGAAAGAAAAGGAGTTAATGTGATCCCTGAATTTCTCCTCAACTCTCTGCAATAGTGAAACTTATTCAAAGAGATAGGTGCTTTTTTTTCCTTTCCCCCAGCAGTCTTTGGAACAGAAATAAAAAAGATTAAAAAAAGAAGAGGAAAAAAAAGAAAAAATAAATAAAAGAAAAAAATTTAAAAGGGAATAAAATAAAGAAAAAAAAAAGAGGAAAAAACCAAACAAACAAAAAAAACCAACCAAGAGCCATCGAAAAATCTTATAAGGTTAGCTGTCACTGGAATGCATTTAAGTATTTAGGGTACCCACCCATGCAGAACATCAAAAACTGGGCTTGGGTCCCTCCCTTATTCTCACAGGCTTAAGCCAAGGCTTGGTTTGCGACACAGTGCTGAACAGCAAGGCAGTGCAGTGCCTCTGCAGGGCTAGTAAACAGCAAGACCTACGGATCAAACAGAGCAAGGCTGTCGCTTCTGCTTAATGATTCTCTTTTCTCCTGCTGTCCTCCCACACAACACACCGGGTACATTAAAAAAAAAAGGCAACCCAAAAAACACAACCAAACAAACAAAAAAAACCACAACAAAACAAACAAACAAAAACCCCCACAATCAATAGCTCAGCAGCAGCTCCTGGTGCTAGTCCTTTGAGCTAAATTCCCCATCTAACCTAGATCAGCCCAACGTTACCTAGTGTACTTATCTCTAAAGTACCCCTAACTCCTTGCTTGAAGGAAAATGCTGACATCCCCGAGAAAGCTGCAAACAGCACTTCTGCAACATAGTGACACTTCTCATCTGCCCTCTGAGGGCAGTGAAAAAAATTCTCATTAAGGCTTGGGATCAGCAACTTCGGAATATGAACAGGCTGCTACAATAAGGAAGCAAGGACTGGTACCAACTCTAATAAAACCTGTGGCTGCTCAGTATATCTGAAAATGTGGTTAGGCTAACAAAGCAACTCAGTTCAAACTTTAAAACTGCAAGCCCATGCACAAGTATTTCGTTCTTACTATCCATCACTGTACCTGAAGAACTCAGAAAAGAATCAGAAAATCAGTAGGGATAAAAATCTTTCCAGCAACAAACTTCAGAAAACTCTATGCATCAGCACCAACATTTCATAAGCAAAACCTCTGTATGAACACACCCAAACATACAGATGCAGGTATGTAAGTCTTGAATATAGGTGAAATTCTCAGACATCTCTTTTTCACTTACCCAAGCTTAGCAAAAAAAAAAAAAACCAACCAAAAAAACAAACACAGAACTGCATCTGTTCCCCATTTCATGATATTTATGTCCATATATGTGTCTGCACATAGTAAATGGATGCGCTAAGACTGCATTAGTCAGAATGTTTCTATGGCTCTAATTTTGAAGTGTCCATTCATTCAGCATCCTCACCTCTGTAACTACATTCTTGGCTCCCGCAGAGTGGGAAAGGGATTTAATGTAAAAATTTATATGAATTGTATGAGATGACTGTTACAAGCAAAATACTTGTCATTGGTATAAAACCACTTAGTCCTATCCAAAGGTGCCAGGTTTAGACCAGACCTCTTTTCAGAACAGCACTATTCAGCACCGGCACCTTTGTGCAGGACTTCATAGTAGGGTGATTCTTGATTACATTTTAAGCACCACTTTTACAAAAGCACAGAGTTCTATTTCACTTCATTTTAACTTTGAATCGCTGTAACAAAGCATTCCTGTTGATCCTTTGTATTTATGACATTTCACTTTAAGTTTTAGAAACACATAGCTCCATTGAGAGGTTCAAAATCAATGACTTTACCTGGCATTAAATCAATGCAACTGCAATCAAGTCAGTAAAGCTATTACAATTAACAGTAGCAAAGCTATGATCCAACCTACTCAAAACATTGAACAAAATATTTCAAAAATGTTCCTTGTCAAGTATCCACTGCAATGAATTAGAGTTGTGCTACAGCTTGCTGAAGCATTAGGTTTGTAACCACCAAAATAATTCGTATGTAATTACTCATATGTTGACTAAGGTACTTTGAAAAAAAAATAATAAAAATCCTGGTAGTGTGAGGCCATACATCAATGGACGTTCTGTAAAAGTTTATTACTATTAAGCATTTAAATGAAATATATAACTTCATATTGCCCAATTAGGACAGCTTCCAAACACTGCTTTGCTTCCTGCAGAATAGTATCTATTTCATACCCTTGAAACTGAAAGCTGTCAAGTCTCAAATGAAAGTGTCTTGATTTTAATTTTTGACTGTTTTCATAATCTGATATTAGAAGTGTTCACAGATTTCAAGTCTTCACCTGCATACACAACTTTGTTCAGCCTGAAATGCCACCTCTGGCAAAGACATTACAACACAATTAGTAGAAACTTGATGCTGAAGCACAGGAATGTTTTTTAAAAGATACCATATCTGAGATTTTGGAGTATCTTTTGAGAAGATGCCACATCTGAGATTCTCGAGCATCCTCCCATCACAAAGGAGCCAACAGTAGTACTCCATTGACTACTGCAGGAACCCCATTGCAGATGCAGCAATATCTCTTGGGTGGGAGTGAGTCTGAAGTAGACATTAAAAGTTTAAAAAACGAAGGAAAAAAGGAAAAATTAAGACAGAAAGAAAAAGGCCATTTAAAAATGGTTTAGTCCTCATTTCTCTGCCAGGGGAAAACAGAGGTTTCACACAGGGTAGGAAAAAATCCCACATTGAGCACTGCTTAGTAAGTAAAGCAATGGTCCAGAACACAATTTAAATGAAGTTTTTGTTGCCTGAAAAGACTAGCTACCTTGCTATAGCTACAGATGCTTGGTGCAATGACTGATAAACACATATGCCTTACAGGCAAAATCAGAAGGCTTTCTGAAAAGACTGCTGAAGTAAAAGTTGTAGTGACAAGGTGTCCTCAGAGAAGCAGTCTTAAAAATGCAGGCTTTGCTTTCACCCAGGAAACACAGGCATTTCAGACTGCACATTGTAGAGATTATCTAGTGAGGAACATAAAGCGAGCATTACACCGTAAACTCAGGGGCTAAAAACAGGTAACAGGATAACGTCTTAGATAGAATCACATCACAGATTTGAGTAGGAGGTGGTTTCCTTGACACTGAGGTAGCCAAGAATTAAAAGTAGATGCTTAAAAGCAAGATCCTCCTTCTACTTCAGCAGCCTGCTCTGGGAGCTTCTGCTACCTTCGAGTACCAGGATGATATCAGGGAGTGCTGAGGCATATCAGCACCTACAAAAATGAGGACACCTCATACACGTCCCAAGCAGGGACTGAAAAGCCTGATATTAAGTGCTGGATCATGGCAAAAATTTGCCAAGGCAGACACAGGAGGCACGCATGCCAGACTGTCTTGCCTGGGACAGTTACATTCCTACAAATATCCAAGGGCAAAGTAAACTGTTACAAGTTACATATTTTCTAGCTCTCCATCCTATAGACATCTGAAAGCATTGCTCATAGACATAGCAGAGACTGAAGAATGTATGTACACTCAAATGTGGCATCATGGAGCATTTCTCGTATTCACATCCTAGCAGGAGGGCATCTGTTGAATGAGAAAGGGACCAGCAGAAAAGAAGAACTGAGAGTCCACATGAACTACAGTGAACATCTCAAAACTTCAGTGCTCACTAAGCGCATCCCAACCTAATAAACAGTCCCTCATCAAAAGTGGCAGGAAAACACTTCTTTATTTTGCAGGGCTGTCGTGGTATCCCAGTATCGTTCCAAGCAATACATCAACATTGTGATACCTAGTTCTCAGATTATCACCATTGCAAAATAGTAATTTTTGAGCTGTTCTTCCAAATCTCTCTTCTGGTGTGCAAGAATGGTCTAAAGAGCAAGAATTTTTATCAAAATACTCCAATTACAATGTTGGGCTGTTTCCATAACCACCAAGTAATATAATTTAAAACAAAACCAAAACCAAACAAACATAAGCCCCATGCCCATCCTCCATGTTTTAGCTTTTCCCTAATCCTCAAAAATTCCATCTCTTTCATATATCTTCAGACCATCCTTTATACTATGTCATGCATGAAGTAGTTTCCTAGTCAATCTATACCAGTCGCAACACTATTAGTATTAAAATGTATAATAATAAATCACCTGTTCCCAGTACTACTCCACTTACAAAGACCTCACTCCCGCATGTGCATCTCATTTACTTATGTTGATGCATATGCTCATGCTCTGAATGTGAAAACTGTGATGGCAGCATCAGGCCTTCCAACTGATACACTGACCAACGCTAAAGGTCATGCTTATCCCTCTCCAGTCCTGGGCAAGTAATTTGGCCCACCTGCCCCTAAATTCTTGTAACAGTCCTGTGATGCTAGGCAGCACACAGACACCCAGCTCCTCAGCCAACTAGCTCAATGCATGTGCCTGCATCTTCACCTACAAACCTGTTTGTGTTTACCTCCCAGCCAGCAAAGGGCACAGGCTTCATTTTCGCACCAGCAGGCAGGGCAATTTGTTTTCTGCTGTGGGAGTAAAAAATCTTTTCTACAATTAATGCCACGATAGGCAAGCCAAGCATCTTCACAGCATCACCCCCAGTGGGTTGGGACATGGTCCCCATGGTATTCCAACCTGTGGGGGTGGCCGAGCATCATCTCCACCAAATAAAGGAAGGTGATCAACCTGGCAGGCACCTGGGGACAAATTTCGTAGGCTAAGACACAAGCTACTCCAGCATCTCCAGAAGACACTAAGAAATCAAAAACCCAGCTCCTACTTTTGTCAAACTAAACATCCAAGTGAGGACTTGCTAGCCTTAAATACCATTAAAATCTCATTGTCCCACAAAGCAGGACTCGGTGTTTTCACTGTCATCAATCTGCACTGACATTTAGCTTGCTCTGGAATTAAATGCAAAATTAAACATATCCTCTCCTAACAGCCCCCAGAAGAAAAGGGAAATTTCACATTTTATCGAGTAATAAAAATCACATGGAACTCACAGGCCAACACTAGCTTTGTAAAAACTTTATAAAAAGAGCCATTTTGGAAATAGACATACCAGAGATCTGTATCCACTTTATCTTTTGCTAGCAGTTAACAAGACAACAGTCACTTCATATTAACCCAAGCCTAAATAAGGAAAAACTACTCTTGAGGAGATGGAATGGGAGTAGCCTCAACCACAACAAGGGGGACTGCCATCTGAGAGCAGTTTTCCCTTCAGAAAAAAATACAGCTTTACATTGGAGCCCTAGCCTCAACTCTGTCACGCAATATCAGCATGGGTGCACCAATTTTCTCCCTTCCCAATCTGGTATTCTTAAGTGATGACTGCAGACTTTTTGACAGCAGTCTGTTTTTACCTGCAACACCTGGTTTACATCCATAAAACAACTTTATGGAAGGATTTTTCCTAATGAATACACAGTAGAAGCCTGCTAATATTGCTAACCCCTGGAAATGATGATAAATGAGCTCTACAAAGCACATACTACTACTCAATACCAAGCAGGCACATTGGCTGCGCTCTTTAAGAGAGGGCATTCCACAATGAAAATGGACTTTCAAAATTTTTAACTCCAGGGAACATTTTTTTTTTTTTTCGTCAGCTTTGAAAATCTTAATGCAACACTCTGGATTAATCAGTGCTATAATACAGAAACGAAACTGCAATAAGCAGACTACCTACCTGCCTTTTATCAAGACATAGATGGTATTTTCACCCTCTTTTTTTATCACCTCAGCCTCTTCCTAAGCAGCTAGCTGCCTGGAACCAGGACTGGGAGAGTAGAAATGCTAATACCTCTTAATGGATTATTTAAACAGGAAAGTAAATACAACAGACAAGGGTTGTTAAGGCTAAAGCAATTAATAGTACAGTGACAAGCAGAGGACAATCTATTGCTTTTGGCCATATATAAGTAGTTTTAACTACCGCAGAGAAGAATCATATGCCTATCAGGAAAGGCAGGGAAAGAGAGGCTCCTTCCCTACCTCACCATCCCTCCCACAAAACCAAACATCTGCTTGTCTACAGGAGAAAGGGTGGAAAAAAACCCAACAACTACATGCATCAGGGAGCTACATTGTTTCTATGGACAACTGTGGACATAACGCTGCTGATCAAATGCGGTCCTTGAATGCAATCCCCTAGAAACTCAGGGCACATTTCTGGGGCACTGTACCTATACCTTCATTAGTAATAAAGGGCACCGGCTTGAGGTAGGCTCCACAGGCTGAGAAACAGGAAAGGGCTGCTCTCTGGCTCATGGCGGGGAAGGATCATCAGCCCTCAACAGTATTTCCAAGTTAAACAGTCAAAAGATTATTTCAAGGGCAACACAAATAAATAGTTAAGCGAGCTAATAAATCAAGAGGTTTTTTTAAAAAAAAGGCATTGAAAAAAAGTAATTTTCTTCTTCCAGCCATACATACTGGGTCTCTTGCTCAAAAATCCTTCTGGCAAATACCAGCCCTATACTGTTACGAGCCGGTAAACGCAATTGCATAGGCAGGAGGTGGGAAGCTCTAAACATTTCTATCAATGCATCTACCTGGACCATACATTTCCCTCCCTGGCTGCGAGGGAAGGACAAGCTCGCACCTACCTGTAACCCTGGGCTGCTGGGCTGAATGCAGACCTCTACACTATCACCCGATATCCACGCACACACGACCCCAAACTCACCCCACCAATTCAGCAACATCCCCACCCATGTCCCCTGACCACCCTCTGACTCCTGCTATGCAGGAAAGCGATTGCTTCTCGACGCACCCTTCAGCAATTAAAGGGAAACGTAGATCCACGAAAGGGCAAGACGACGGGAGGAACACATATAACACAGGAATTTCTCAGTGTAACATCAGCACACCCACAGGTACATCGTGATGCCTTTCGTAGAAAAACAGAACAAGACCTACCAGTCTCCTCCATCTACCCACTGCCTTCGCCAACCTAGCTGTCCACGGCCAAACCCTGCTGGAGCCTACAAGGCATTTCCCAACTAGCCGCACACCCCTTGCCCACCCCCAGCATGCAGACCCAGAGAGAGCTCCTCCGTTACCTGGAGGATCCAGCCCCCATGAAGGTATTACGAAATAATTCAATCCAAGCGTGTGCCCAGGGCGGCCGGCACCCTTCAGCCCAACGTAGCCGGGCAAGGGTGCGACTGACAGCCAGGCAATGGCTGGTGAGCATCCATCCGCTGGGTGGTTAGTTACCTTTAGTCACCTCCGGCTCCCGAGATGCAACCCATCAGTTCCTCAACAACCTGCAGCAGGGAGCTGCTGCCACAATCCAGCCATTAAAACCAGCGGTGGGAGTAGGAAGCAGACCTGGCCACAGTACCAAAGCCCCCAGCCAGGACGAAAGGGGGGGATGAAAAGCAGGGAACGTCCCTCAAAGAAAAAAAAATTAAAAATATATATAAAAAAGGGAAAATAGGAAGAAGTCTCTCCTTTCCGGCCGTGTTCTTCTGCCACACGGGCTCCCTCCCGGAGGACACAGGGTGTGTGGGGATGGGGGAGGCGATGGCTCCCTTCTCTTCCCCGTCGTCGCCGAACACTCTGGACCACAGCCCCGCTCCGATTTACCTCCTCCAGGTGGGCAACTTCAGAGCAAGGTGATGTCTCCAGAGCCGGCACCATCGGCCAGGCGACTCGTATGCGGCAGAGTCATCGCCTGTGCTGCTGCTGCTGGGGTAGAA
>VZZY01008051.1:0-44071 GCA_013400335.1 Eurystomus gularis
CTGGAGCCTGAGCTGTGGGGCCCGAGTTGGTGTTGACCTGTGGGTGAGTCACAACCTAGCAGAATGTTTTGTTTTTCCTATTGGCTTCATGTTCCAGAGGCAGAACCTGGTCCACCTGTGTCTCAGCCANGTCTCAGCCATCACCCAGGTGGTCATGGTTGGGGTGGTGGGAGAGGCCAGGGCTACTTTAACCAGAAGGCAATCAGTTGGAAGAGCTTCCTCCTGGGTGTGGCTTCTGTTGGGGCTGGTTGCATCTTGCTGAGCTCTCTTGGTGGTATCATTCCATGTGAAGGGCCACTGAAGGAGCCATCTCTGTCTGTTGTGTCCAGCAGGCAATGCTGGCACCACAGTGGGCAGTAGAGGAGCGGGGCCCACAGGAGCCTATGGCAGGACTATCTGAAAGAAGACTTCTGAGAGCATGTTGCTGTGTTCCGTGTTGGCCTGTGTGATAAGGTAGTTGCTGCATAAAATGATGATGGCTGAACTAGCATAACAAACGCTCAGCTAAGCTGGAAACCCATAATGAAAGACAGCTTGTCCAAACTGCTTCTGCTTTTGTGAGGCTTCAGCATGTCTTTGATGTATAGGTAGGTCACATTTGTGACAATATAATTATCACACATTTATGATAAAGAAGTAATCTGTCCAATGTCATTTATGCAGTCTGTTTAACTTTTCTTCATTAAGCTACTTTGTTACTTACATTCAGATTCTTAAAATGCTCTGCATCGAGTATATAATGTCTTGAAAACTGCTCAAGCTTGCTGTACTAGTTTTTACTTGTAAAACAGTTAAGTATTTCATAATTTCTGAGATAAGCAGAAGCCTTCTGATCGGCTTTCCATATCCTTGTCCTGTAGCAAGCCAGCAGAACCCACTTCCTCCCATTTCTAAAATAGTAAATATTCCATTATTTATCCATAATATTCCCTGTGGCTTCTTCCTCTGCTTTAATGCACATACTTGCTATTCCAACTTCTTATTAAAGGGCTTGGTTTATTTCCTTTAGATACACCTTCTTTTTAGGTAATTGGATGCTTCCAGAGGTTTTTCAAAGCTCAGAGTGAGCTAAAAGTGGAGAGCTAAGGAAAAAAAAGAAAAAGATTGCACATTGCATTTCCAAATGAGGTAAATGGGGGAAGGTGAAGGGTTGTTTTTGGTTTTTTTTTTTTTAAAAAAAAGTGAATAATCATTGTCACTTCAGTAGGGCTTCAGTCAGCTGCTGCTGACTAGAGGTGGTATAGTTCATTTACACAAGAAAGTCTGTTAACAACTTTTTATAGCGCATGACAGCATCTTATAATTACAGCTATTCTACTAGTAATAACCTGAAGGTTAATGTTGTCTTGGGGGGAAAAAAGTGCAAATCTCACAGAAAACATAATCTGTTTCTCCTAATCTTTTTTCAACTTTTAAATGGTGTTGCTGTTCAGAATTTTAAAAATAGACACCTGATAATTAAAGCCATTGCTGAACCTGAAGATGATTTTTTTTTTTACACTGCTGTTCATTTTACTATTCAAATTTTACTTTTATGGGTTACCTACATTTAAAAAACTTGTTTTCTTCTCTTTTGTAGTCTTTCTGAAAGGATCTCTTATTCTTTGCTTCAAACACTATCTAGAAACTGTTGAACAGTCAGCTGCTTACAGAGTGAATCTCTCATGGTATCAGAAGGCAGGATATTTTTTTTTTGAAAGTGAGTGTATACAACCAAACCTTAATTTCTCAACCTGTAGTTAGAAATCCTGAGGAAACTAGAATCAGGGTTAGCTGTCTTACATAAAACTGTCATCTTCCTCAAGAAGGTGTAGAAAGTTTTTGTAGGTGAAGAGTGACTAACTGGTGTGGAAAATCTTGTATAACACTGAGTACTATCTGACCATTCCAGAGATTTTTTTTTAAAGGTGTATCCACGCTAGTGTGTTTCTTCCATGTTTGAAGGTGAGCTGGCTACAGCAGGACCATGTTCTTGGTCTGAGGCCCTAATGGAGAAGTGACCTTAAGAATTCTTGACTGACTATGTGTAGATAGATGAATTTTGGTGGTGGTTTGTTGGTTGGCTGTTCTTTAAATGCCTCTAGCCCTACCTTCATTTTTTTATTTTTTTTTTTTTCCCCCCCCAAATCTCCGGGTATTGTTTTAGCTTGTCTTGACCCATCTTAGCATGTATGAATATGACTTCTGGTAAAAACCTGAGGTACCCTGGAAGACATATCTGAGGTTTTTGTTGTTTGATTTCGGGGTTTTTGTTTGTTTGTTTTAACAAACACTACAAGTGTTTTGAAAACCTCTATGGATTTTACATAGATTTATGGCTTCATTGTAACTTTATGTTTTTGCTTGGCTGTCATGCTTGAAAGTTACATGTGATTTAAACTGTGTAGGAATTTTATTTGTCTGCTGAAGGGCTTTGCAATGTTCTGCTGTTGCTGAAGAAGCTTGAACTATGTCAACCATTACTTTAGCAGTGACCTCTTTTTATATTGGGTTGTTATTTAAAATTTGCTAACATTTATTGACTTTCTAATGATGTAAAAGCTACTGCAAATCTCCCTTACATTCAGAGAAAAAAATAGTTTGTAACTGTGATGTGTCTGGCAAACTTCTTTTTTGAATGGCGGTTCCTGTAAGTGGTTCAGCTGTATCTCTGCTGATGCAAAATAACTAAGTTTAGTAACGTGCAAGTTCTGTCATCTTCCTCACACATGTTAATAAAGTTCTATTTTAAGCAATGGAAAAAAGACACTTTTCAACATAAAATACTTTTCTCACTGAAAATGTTCTACTTCTGGTAATTGCTGAGGAGTGAGTAAATCTATTTCTAAATACAGAAGAGATTGAAGACCCAAAACTGGCTACTGTAAACATGTTCATGTAATTTTGTTACCTATTCTAATGTACAACTAAAAAAAAACCCACAAAATCCTTTTCTGTTTTTTCTCCTCTGCTTTTCCCTTCAGAAAAATAGACTGGTAATAGCAAACCAAATGACTGATGTGCAGAACTCCAACATGTTTTCTCCCTTTAATGTTTAGTACTGTTCTTATTATGTTCTCAAGAGTATATTTAATATATTTACCATAGTTTTGGAAGACATTATTTACATTGTGATACACATTAGGGATCAAATCATGTGAATAACAGGTGTCAAGTGTACAGCGGGTCTCAATCTTGCTGAGTAGCTTTCGGTGTTGTGAAGAAAGAGGAACCTTCAGAAAGTATTGCTGCCTGTTCAGGTATGCGTTTGCACCCCAGTCTGTTTCCTAGAGCTAGAAAACCTGAACTGATATAAAAATCTGAAATGCAGGAAAACAATTGGACGATTAAATTATTTGAAGTCTAGACTTGGACACACAATCAGTGGTGACTGACAAAAGTGCATTGGGAGATAAAATGTAAATGGTATTTCATATAATTTAAGGGAGAAAGATCCAAATAAGTGTTTGTTTTTAAATACTTTGGAAAAACAAAAGGAAAACTTTGATGAATCATTAGTTTTACTAAAGCAAATATCATTGAATACTGACTAAACCACAGTGATCGAAAAGGAATCACTCTGTAAGTAAATGGGCCATTTGATTCAATGAGTTACCTAACAGTGGATGTTTTACTGGTTCCAAATCTTAAACTCCCAGCATTTCTAGTGGAAATCTGTTGTTCTAAGGTAAATATAAAGAGAAATATGTCTCTATAAATATACAGAGAAAGCAATCTGCAATCACAAAAGGTCTTGGCTGGTGCAAACAGTATGTGAGCATTTTTCATGCAGTCTACCCCAGCACTGTGTCTACAGAGCATTGAAGGTAATTTTCCTTCTAATTAAGTAAACCTGAATGTTTACCTTCCTGGAACTGAAATGCAGAACGTAATGTGAGTGACTGAGCTGCTTGCTAATCAAGGCAATCAGTCAAGATAATGAGGGAGGATTTTCTAGTGAGTAGTGGAGGGGGATAGTGGAGACATTCAGAACCTCATTGAAAGTAGAAACATGATTAGTGGGTACAGGCTTGGGAGGATTTGTGGTAGGGTTCGCAGTGAAGAAGTTTTGCAGTATGCTCTCGAGAATGATATTTGAAAAGTTGATTGTTTATATTTGTTATACTGAGCTGTTGTATTCTCTAACTAAGCACTTTTTTCTGATGTATGGCAACCAAAGAATAGCTATTGACTTAAATTGGAAGAGTAACTGCAAGTTCCAATTTAAACTGAATTGTTACTTCAGGGTGGAATTTTTACTTGCTTATTGTAGTTCTTACAACTATGCATGTGATGTGGATGGTGTTCAGCCCTCATTTCTCACTTTCCTGTACCCCTTTTACAGCTGGGTTTTCAAATCTGGTTTTAAAGTTCATTTAACATGCCTTCCAGAAAGTAAATATGTCACTAAGTTTTGGTTTATTTTACATACTCATTCTTAAGATAGTTTAACTTAGTACAAACCTACGCTGCATTCAAACTTTATTCAGAGTTAGTCAAGACTAGTTCCATTTCAGATTATGGAAAGTGATTCAGAAACACCTGGAGCCAAGATTTATATCCTTACCTAAATTCTGAAAGCACAGTGTTTTTATAGCTCCTTAGAGGAAAGGCAGGAACTGCATTAACACTTGTTACAGCAACAGTTAATGCAATGCTGACTAGAACTTCAAAAACCTAAATATTAATGTTAAAATGTCAAAAAAAAAAGAAAAAAAGGAGAGAGGGGGCAGTAAGTTTCAATATTTGATCTTCAGCAAAGGAAATTACTTTTTCTCCCTGTGGAAAAAAAAAAAATCAAGTTTTAAGTCATTTGAGGGATATTATAGCAATCTGAACAAGGCTTGCTTCTCTATTTTCTGTTGATCTGATATCAAAAATAAAGACCTGAAGTCCTCCTGAAAATTTATTTCACTGGAATAAGTATGTGCAGATTTTAAATCCTCACCCATTTTGTGCACCGCTCGGAGACTTGGAAATATTTATTTTTCAAAGAATTGAAGCATCTAGTTCTTATTGAAATTACCTTGTGCTCAGCTTTTTCTTGTAGCAGAGAGATTCAGGCCCAATATGTTGGAAACCTGGGTTTCAAGTTGCAAGGATTTGAAAACATCTAACTTTGAGTGCTTTTGTATAGTAATGCTGTATCAGTTGGAAAATTTGTCAGCATAAAGCTGTACTGATGTCTAAATCCTTGTCCAGAGATGATGAAAACTACAGTGTGTGTGGCCTCAGGCCCCATAATCCACACTATGTAATTGCTTAAAGTAGGTAGTGGAAGACCACTAGTTATAGCAATTCTGACAGGTTTTGGCAATCCAGGGTGCTTTTCAAAGCTTTAAAATAGTGCAATGATGCCATCTTTTGCTTTCTTCAGTAAATTTCAATCAGCTGGGATTGTCATTCATCACTGACAGCACTCCATTCAGTATCTTTTCACTTGAGCTAGTGTGATAAATCATACTATGCAATTTCTCTGAAGAGTATAAAACCATCTCAGCACTACATCTGTTAAGAATATAATCCTAGTCTTTCCATGCAGCAGAACATTGAAGATTTAATCATAACAGCACCATTTAGAGGTGACTATTTATGTATTTGGATATTTTAACTAAGAAAGATGGGTTGCTTCCTGAATGAGAAACATGTATATCTTCAGATAATCTCTTCTATCCAAGCTATTTTTTCTATGAAATGGGATTTTGAGATATATTTGTTTAAAATACCTCAGGAATTTGAAAGCACAAAGTGTTTCTGGTATTCCTGCAGCTGTGAAATGTTTTGCATGTAAAAATGAAGGTGATCAATTATGGTTGCACAAAAGGGACAAGCAAATTCTATTGTGACTGTTAGCAAAAGTTGCTTTTGTAACTTTCTTAAAGAGGGTAAACCTTCTGTTTAAAATTGCTACAAAATAAATGAAAATGATGTATTGGATTTTTCTCTTTTTTTCTTTTTTTAAAATCATATTGTGGTGCATTATTTTTGTCTCCCTAAAAAAGTTCTGGAGAAAACAAAATTTCTTCAGGTATTGGAAAGAACTAACAAAAGTCAACAATTATAGATGTTTTTAGCCTTATTTTATTCTGAAGAAATTTTTTTTTTCCATGCTTTTTGTAATATGTAAGTCTTCAGGTACCATTATGTTTGGAAAAAAAACCTCTAGTACTTATTTTTACCCGCTTCAGGGCATCAATTCAAAAGCTTTGAAAAGCTTTGGTTTCAGTTAAGAGGTGTTCCCCCCCTCCCCTTTCCACCTCCAGCTTTTTTTTTTCATGTTCTTTTGTTTTCTGAATGTGAAACTGTCACACAGTAGTACCATTTGAAGACTGTTATAATGGTTATGGATTATTTTACATGTAATCTTGTATAGTTATTGAATACTGATTGCAGAATAATTAATTTTGTGCCCAGTACAAGTATCTTATAGCGGCTTTTACCTGGTCATTTATCCTAGAGTTGGAACATATGAGTATAGAGGCACTGGGCAGGGTAATTGCCAAGAAATTAAAAGTGAATGGTTTTCAGACAGTATGTTACAGCAAAAGCTAATTCTTTTAATGAGGGGAGAGGCAATTTTTCTAAGGCTATGTCTAGCTTGGCAAGCATTGAGGCACTGTAAGACTAACCTTCAAGGTGAAACAGTAATATGGACTCGGTGTCCCCTATGGTGTATACTTTGCATGTCTTAATTTGGGTTAGACCTGATCTGGCCCCATAGGCTGAATACCGATCAGTAGTTTGAATGTTTTAGCTGCCCCTTCCCCAGGAGCTGGCAAACTGTTGTTTTTGTTAAGTCTGACTGATTTAACATTCCAGAGGTACCTGTAAATTTGCCAAATATGTGACAAAAAAAAGAGAAAATTCTGGTTCTTTTTGTGAGACTAGCATGCAGTTAGTGGCAAATTAATTTCATATGTATACTCTGTCATTTTGTCATAATTTGTACTTCTAATTTCACAGCATGACTGTATCATGGACAAAATGATGAACATCATCCTAATTTACAGGAATGCAGACTGTTATAAAACATTTTCAGAGCAAAATATTTTCTGCTGTTTCTCAAAAATCTACATTTATAGATGCCTTGTTCTTCTTTGCATATGTGTTTATTATTCATAGATCTTATAAGAGCTGTATTGTTTTCACTGGCTGAATAATGATATCTTCTCTTCCATATGATTATTTTTAAGAAAGCATACATCTACTTTTTTTTACTAACATCGGGTGTCTTACCTTCTTTTTTGGGATATGAACAAATATGTTGCCTTGTAAATTAGAACAACAGGAGGATTCAAAGGAGCTATTAAGCTAAATTTGTAGAAAGTTAGCATTAACTTAAATTAGGATGCCTAACTACAAAGCTGTCTCACAAATGCCACCAGAACTCAAAAGAAACATTAAAATAAAAATTCATATAGTCCAGAGCTCTGCAGAATTGCACATCTATTTGTGTGCAATCCTAACCAGTTCTGAGAAGCATTTCACCCAGTTAATATCCAAAAACAAGTAGCTTATTTACAAGCATTTTCCTGGGGCGTGATCTGATATCCTTGGAGCCCAGTTACTGCAGAGATCTGTTTGCCGAGATCATTGGCAAGACTTGCCTTTGTATTGTGAATTAGGACACGCAGTAGTTTCCTGAGCAGTGGGAATGCAAATATGTGCTTCTACTTTCAGGGATTGTCCTAACCACCAATCTGTGGAATAGTTCCTGCTTCACAAGACTTTTCACTTATTGCATTACACATACAGTAATAAGGTAAGCAGTCTTGGAAAAGCAAGCGGAATGTAAACTGTTTCTGAGCTCCCTGATGGCTAGACTTGAGTTTTGTGGTTTTTATGTCATTGCAGCCCAGACAATTTCCTCTGGATTGCTTTATAAACATCATCACCATGTGTGCTTTAAAAGAGAAAAATGTCTCCCTTCCAATTATATGTAGGTACTTGTAATTTGGAGAGTGATTTTTCTCTGTGATCCCAAATAGCGAGAAGTGTCTTACAGTAAATAAAACACCTAAGCACCAAAGAAGATGTTTTTTTAAGAGTTTTCTATAATTGGCTCATTTTAAGGAGCAGCTTAAAGGAAGGAAGGAGTGGCTGGGATCAGGGAGGAAAGGCATGGGAACATCTTAAACTGGCTTTGCTGACTGAAGACAAGACAATGTATCATGTAACTATACCTNCCAGCAATTAAGCTGGTTAAAGTAAGGTTGTATGTAAAAAAAAAAAAAGAAAAAATCAAATGAACCCCAAACCTCTTTACATATAACCCAAGAGATAAGAAGCACTTTGGAGATAAGTCTGTGTTACACTTTTTTTTTTTTTCCCCCCTCTCTCTCTCTCTCTTCCATCCAAGAATAGATTTAAAACAAAAGCATAAATTCATCACCCTTGGCCAAAGAATTTCTATTCAGGAAAGGCATTTTGTGGGGAATTAACTTGTCTCCCTGCCACTATGCACTTGGATCTCAAGTGCATACCAGGTGCTTTCCTGACTTGGGACCTCTGTCAACACATAAATACAAAGGAAAACAGGTAAGATTATAAAGTGAGTTTTAAATAATCTTAAAGTAAAAGGGTGGGAACATGGTGGAAAGCTCCTTAAGATCATTGTGTAGTAGATACTTGCATGTGGTATGTATGTTTATTTGCTGTTACCCATCTTGGGCAGTCTTTGCCAAAAGAGGTTTTTTGCATCAAATTACTTTCCCCTGGTTTACTTTAAAATTAAACTGATTTATTCATTTTGTCTCCATTCAAATGGCATAAATCTGATTAAAATGTGGATTCCTGTATTTGCAGAGAACATGCGTTCTACTTTTCTCTGAACCATTTCATGTTTTCTTTTAAACTTTTTTTTAGTTGCCTTTTGAACACATGCTCACCTGCTTCAATAGATCCAAGGCTACTAATAAAAACACTCCTCAATATATAACAGATGCAGAAGTGAATATAAGTGGAAACCGTTGAATAAGGGAAGCAGACCCAGAGCTGTCATCAAGCTCTTCACGGTCACTAGATTTTTTTTCACCTGTTCATGAAGTGCTTGCTCAAGACCTGTTGGCAGTGACTATATATTTCATGTCTCACCATTTTTCTTCTTTTTTTCCTCTACCTCACAGGATTTTTCTGAGAGTTTGTGACTATATTAGCTTCATCTTTAAATCCTGCTAAATGTGCTAAACAATGTAAAGTGGTTGCCATTAAAAAGACAAATTTATGTGCTGCCAGTATTTTAACTAGGGCCTCCTTCTAAAGTTTGTCTTTGGAGACACTCTGGAATCCTTCCAGCTTGTGAGAGTCTGGTGTGGAAGGGTGCATGTCAGCTTGGTGAGGAGAGTGCTGAAGGACTAAGAGTTTGTTGGTTTGTTTTCCTGCATGAACAAAACACATTTTGGCAAGAAAGGTGGAAATGCCACTTAGCAAATGTATTTTATGCAGTTTTGAGTCTGAGATGTGGTACTCTGAGACATGAAAAACATATTGAAAATGCCATGATCCAATGTGTAAACTTGACAGCAAAAGAAATGGCATTTAGCTTTCTTAAAAAACGTTTTTGAAAGCAGCTGATGCTTGCCCTTCTGACACATTCCACATGGAAGAGCTGTGTTTATAGAGATTTTTCTAGATGTGTGAAGATTCTTCTGGGCGAGATGGCTTTAAACAAGATGCAGAGAGGTTTTGATTTGGTTACAAATATAACAACTCCAGAAATCATGATTTTATGTGCATTCCTTTCCTTCCATGAATGTTCTCAGATCCCATTAAATGCACCAGGCTTTTTGTCTTATGTACTTCATGGACACAAAAAAGAAAGTAGATGCTATCAAAACAAGTGTACAACCTAACAGGTGATTTGAGATAATCAGTTACATTCTTCATTGTGATCTTTATCTCCATTTGTTGGTTGTAATAATGTAGTTGGACAATAAACTCATGGTAGAAGGACCACCTCAGTGGCACACCGGCATGATTCTATTAAGTTAAAACACACTTAAATGAAACCAAATTGACGATTCCCTTTTAAGTTCTGTCTACATGTCCTACAGTGCTTTCCAGTGCAGTGCTGGGCAGTGAAGGAAATCTACAAACACAAGCACCTTTTTAGAAGCTTTTTCAAGAACACATGATCTGACTCTGTCAGCAGAATAGAGAAGAAATCCCCACTCCCCTACCAGAGAGTACAGATGGGAAAATCTCTATCCTTCCTTCTCTCCATCCCCTATTCCCATAAAGTGAAGTGCAGCACTCCAGCAAATAGTCACAGGGTTGGTTTTTTTCAGCTAAATTAAACAGCATTTTTGCAATCCATTGGTGCGTGTTCAAAGGCATTTTGCTGTTTCTGGTGTTGAACTGATCCGTGCTCACTACAACTGTTTCATTTTCTTTCTGGAACAGAGCTGCAGAGTCCGCTACTTTGGATTTGATAGACATCTATAAACCACACATCTTTCTTTGTTATGCAGTCTAGGGATCACTTGCCTGTATGGAGGCAGCAAGACAGTAGTGAAAGTCAGTTTGATGGTGACTTGTGAAACTTACTACGCAGTTCTTTTCCTCCTGCTGAATATATGCCTTTAAATATAAAGTTCAAACTAGCTGTGCTATAAAAATACCTGTTTCTCTGTTTGTGTACTGATGCTCTGTGTTGGGCATATAGACAAATTATAAGTAGAATTTTTTTACTCCTTTGTAGCCTTTTTAGTTCTATATGGTTCCAAAGTTTTAAATATGCATAGAAATAAAGATTCACTAAAACGTATGGATCCAACAGCTCAGTTACATCACAATAAATCTAGACAGTAACTGTTATCATTTGGTTTTATGCTAGTGCTGTTAAAGGGAGTGATTTATTAGTGATGAATGGAGTTTTTATGGCTATGTCAGTCTTGCACAAGTTTATAAGGTTGTTTAAGTACCAGTACTCACAAGTTTAACTCTTTCTTTTATTATGTGTAAAGAAGTCTACAGCAGGTCATTCATTGCACAGTAAGTGAATGGTATTTAGGAGAATATTAATTAAAAGTTCCGTTACCTGAGGATATGGCTTATTGGGTTTTCTTTACAGTCACAGAGCTCTTGTACAGTCCTTAAACTAATTTGTTCTTTTTTACTCTTTTTGTTTGATATGTATTTTGCTATTGCATGAGAGTATGCTTGGCTCAAAGGAAGAGTATTAACAAGACAGTGAGCACATTTGTAATTTCTTTCAGGAATACAGATATGCAAGTGTTCAGTGTGATACATTTTCTGGCCATATGCATTAATTATAGCCCACATTCAACAACAAAAGATGGGGGATGGTGCAGGGAAAACTTGTTTCAAGGGTGTTATTCATGATTCAGAATTAATGCTGCTGTTTGATCTATTCTTGTCTATCTGCTCACAGCTCTTTGTTATTTCAGGCTGTGGTGAAAAGGAGATAGATAAATAGATTTGCATATGTAGAAAGAATAATAATTTATGAGAAGAATGATACTTCCATCTGTAAAAAAACTTTCATCTTGAATAGACAGTTTAAAATGTATGGAGCATAAAGTACTGTGATCTTCCTAGGACTTTTAAATGGTGTCCAAATTAAAATTGTTGAATATACTTAATTACTGCATTAATGAATGCTTTGAACATTGTAAACACTCTGTAATGTACAAAAATGAGACTTGTGAGAAAACTGCCAGTAAAATTAATTTAGAAGTCACAGATAAGACAGGAATGACTCCTCTTATAAGACCTGATACTGTACCACTTAAGTCTGTAGCAATACTGTCTTGTACAGTAATCACTGACTCTCTGAATAAACCTACAATTTCTCTTTTAAAGAGTAAAACAGTCATCTCAGATTTAGGGGAATTTGAAGGCTTAAGCTGTATTTATGGACCTGAGCACAAGAAAATAATAACTTTTAGGAGGAATGCTTTAAAAATCCTCTAAAGAAGTCCCTGATTTCTGCATCCTGAAGAACTGTTCAATGTCCAAGATTATAGCACTGAAGGAATTGTAAGTGTGTACCATTGTGCCATTAATATATGCAACATGTAGAAAGTAGGAATTTTCCTGACATACACATGAATAAATGTAAATACAAGGTCCTAAAGCAGCCCAGAAATACTTAGCTCTCTTGATGGCTACAGATTTTCGGAACAGATCCTACTTTTACTTACCTGAAAGTGGTTGTTCTCATCTTGATACACATGTATAAAACTTTTATGAGTTCTCAAGAATGTCTAAGAAATTATGCAAGTATACTGTGGAGAAAAGGGTCATGAAATCCCCTACAGGAGGATGTTTAAGTATAACAGAGAAATTGTGAATGAATATCAAATCCTTATTGAACAGAGCATGGAGCCATGGTCTTTTGAGAATCACTGAGTTGATAGCTCTAAAATATTAAAGTGATTTCTGATGTCCAGCTCAAAGGCAATAAAAATAGATCTTTGTATTTTCTTTATGTATGAAAACTGGGCTTATAGAATAATAATGGCCATCAGGAGGATGCTGCACATTTGCAGACCTGCCATTTTCAGTGCTGATGTGCTACCCATATGTTTCTGTCTACAGTTCTGAGACCACTGAGGCTGCATAACAAAAGCTCTTGTTCATCCGGCCTCTAAGTAGCCTCCCTCAGTGTTGAGTACAAGCATGGCAGTCAGGACTTGTCTTGTGGGATTGCTTTGCAACCATCTGTCATTGTTTGCTCTTTGTGCCACAGCAATTTTTATCTGTTCTGTTCTGAATTAAAGGAAAGCATTAAATATGTCTTGGAGTAGCTCTAAAAGTAGGAAAAAGAAAGACCTATAACAAGTGGAATTATTCTTGGATATTAATTTTTGGCTTAGATGCCTTTGTAATAAGGGCAGTGTAGTATTCTAGACAGAACTCATTTTAAAAATTATTTTTTTAAGAGTGTAGGTTTCTTCCATGGCAAAACCATGTTATTTCTGCATGGATGAATTAAAAAAAAAAAAATAGCATAAGGGCAGGTAGAGAAACATTCTTTGAATTTAAAGTGCTTTTGTCAAAACTTGAAGGATTCTGTTTGTTTTTACTTCTAGTTTGTTTTCTATTGTTATTATTTTCCTTCTAAAAAAGGGGCAAGAAACAAGATTTCTGAAAGACACTTAGTCCTCAGCTTGCATTTGTTACGTAGGATCAGCAAAAGTAGGAACATGAAACTTCTCACCTACCTTTAAAAATTAAATTTTTGCAGGCAATTACAGAAGAGTGCAACCCCCCCAGATATCTGTTATTCTCTAAAGCCAAGCAAGCTATTTGACAGATGTGATGAAAGTCTTACAGAGAACTGCAGAGCCCCTTAGTTACCAGAATAACTGTTACCTGAGTGAGTAGAAAGTATTATTGCAACAAGAGAGTAAAACTGTAATCACAAAATATTTCTTTGGTTGGTTCTAATTCTGTGTCAAACTGACATAGAGCCAACAAGCCTAAGTTGAAGCTGAAAAACATAGTTTCTGCTATTCAATACATCACCATTAATTTGATATTTGACCACAACAGAAAACTACTAAGAACTGACAGTGGAGTCTGTTTTGGTGAATTTGTCACTCTAGTTTTCCAGGATGCCAATTTCCTGGGATCTGTGAGCTTCAAATCAAAGCATCTAGGATATTTGACATTGGCACATATAGGAAAATTTTACTAGAGTGTGAGGCAGGTCTACTCTATCAGGAAATGCGTGATGAGATACTGGATTGCACTAAACAGCATAGAGTACTTCAGAAAGGCAGATGCTCAAGTGTAGTATATGGTCATCTACAGATCAGATTATCTTTTTCCTAATAACTGCTGGTAATATGTGTTAAATCAGTCTGTCCCTGTGTGACAACTATATAATGCTTTCTGCAGTATTCTGTGGAATTATGCATAATCCCTGAGACAAGGAGATCTAATAGTTATTGTACTGGAAAAGACAGAAAAGTAATTAATTTAATTATATGTAAGGAGGAAAATCCTGTCTCCATTTAGAATCAGTTTTCAAGAGGAGTGCAGCTCTCATGGACTTCACGTATCATTAGACATGTAGAAATGTATTCTTATGGTGTTCTTCTGTACTGTAATTTTAACCACAGAATCTGCAGAATTTGCCTAACAATAACAGAGCACCATGGTTTGGTGTTCTGTGGTGTGAGTGTTTGTTTTGTTGGTTTTTTATTTGTGTTTTTTTTTTCTTTCAGGCATGTGAAATACCTCCAATATTTCATGCATGGATTTAAGTTTATGCCTGTCCCTAAGGTTTGAAAGATTCCAGTCATATGCTTCCTATCAAATACATTAAGAAGCACCATACATACAGTGTGTGATGAATTCTGAAGGTCTTCAAATTTGTCTGAGCTAAATTCAAGATAGAATTTCTTTGAGTTTAACTGAGAGCAGGTTGTATTTGTCTTTGAATTGTTTTCATTGCAACACATTTCACAGTAGCATTATATAGTTTTAATTTATTTCCAGCACAGTTGGTGAGGTACAGTGGATACTTGCTCTGCTGTCAGGACATGCCAGGTGATAATTACCTTGCAATGTATTTACCATCAACACACTGAATTCTTCCAAAATATTTCTGTATATTCAACAACACTGAAAGAAATGACCAAATGGCCCTAAAGCATGTGAAACTGGGTAATATCTCTTCACAAAGTCAGACAGCCATTACTCCGATTAGATTATCTGTCTGTTGGTACTAAGAATTAATACAAAATGTCTGGCAAGAATACTAATTCTGTACATATATGATGTGTACATCAGATGTATATAACAGATATATTGTGTATATATCTGTTTATCTGTTGCTGCAGTAATACAGACACACGCGTACAGACATATTTGTCTCTGCCAGAATAATCACATGTTATAAAGAAAACTAATTCAAATAATAAGTCACCATATACACATAGTTAAGTTTATATCTGTTACCAGCCTAATTTTATTGAGAAGGGAGCTGGTTCCCTTCTAGATTTATTAGAATGAATGTATTTTGTATTTTTGTTATTTGTCCTTGGACTTCACCCAAGAAGTTATTGGTTTTCTGGCACTTTAATCCGGTCCTTCCTCCCATGATAATTACCTATTTTTCTAATAACTGGAACAGTGACAAAAATACTAGCATGATATTTTAGAATTTCATCATTTATCTTTGGAACAGCTTAAATTGTCATTTATTTTGTCATAACACAACGAGAAAATATCACAAGTGACAACATATATTTGTTTAATTTATATCATAGGAGTAAAATTAGCTCATGACAACTTTTTGCAAATGCCTGAGGTATCGCAGTCTGTCCAATGAGGCATGGTGTGCTTGCCAGAGTTGTTTGACAGGCAAGTATGCAATATATGTTGTTTCATGTCCAGGAAATAGCACTGTCTAGCTCTGTGCCAACCTTACTTATGTTGTGCCAGGTTCTATGTTTGAAGTGGAAATTATTTGCTGAAGATTTATTTATGTTTACTATTAAAGCATGTTATATGTTGGTCAAGACAGATACAGAGATAGCTGGCATATCAGAATGTATCCAATACAGGATGTATATTTGGTCTTACACCTGCCACAGTTAATGTATGATTATACATTTTTGTATACACGTCTGAAAAGATTGAATGTTTCTATTAGGTAATTATTTGCATGTTTGTTATAATTAATTGAAATTTAATAAATATGTCATCAGAGTTTCTCACACTTTAACCTGGATTTATTATATCTTCATTTGAAACTCCCCCAAACTCTGTTTTCCCTTCTCTTTCCTCTCTTGCACCAAAAATCCCAAACTGTTATGAATATTGACCTAACCTGGACAACAGTGCATTCCCCAAAAGGTCTCCGACAAAATAACTTCACAGTTTTCAGATGCTGAAGAATATCAGATCAGATTCTTCAATGAGTAATATTTATTAAAAATAAACCCATTGCATACAGTGTTTTTAATTTTGTCCTTTTTTCTAGCAAGTGGAACTGCAGCAGGTAGAGAGGAGGGTTTCTGAATTGGGCCACGAATGTAGTGATGGAGCTGGTGCTGCTGTCCTTGAAGAAGAGCCTGAGATGGCAGGAGGGGAGAAGACAAATATGCATATGGACTAATTCACATCCTTAGGTAGGTAAATGTTTATAGTTATTTCCTATAATCAAAAATATGCAAGTGGCTTTGTGCTTACTGTTTTTAAAAACTTTAATATAACACTTGTCTCTGGAAATAGAAGGTTTACCTTCTAACTGTTTTAAAGCACATCAACTTCTCTATTTTAACAGATGTGCAAAACTGGGCAGATTTCATAGACTTTGCAGAAGATGATCTTACATTGGTAGGATAAAAACAGAGTGTATTTTTGATAGTACTGTGCTTCTTGCTAATGCAAGCTCCAGCTCAGCCCCGGAGCTGTGAAAGAAATTAATGCATTGAAGTTCCCTATCCAACTAGCCACCTGCAGATTAAGAATTACCTGGATTTTGGGGAGATTTTGATTTTGTTTTTTAAATGCATGATTGTAATAAAAAATAGATGGGTATTGTGACTGGAAATTGAACCCCTCTCCAGGCATATAGTCCTATATGTCACAAGGATGATTGTAACTTCATTTTTATGTTTAACTCTGACTGTATAAGCCTTGGCAGCTTGTGGTTCTACTTCCAGTTAAAAAACCTCCTGTGTTTTTGTCTAATTCTGAAGTCTACCGTGCTGCAGTAGACAGAATTTTATTAAGATTTCAAGGTCTCTTTATCTCTGATAATATCTCTCTAAGTATGTTTTGTGAAATACTATATTATGTCAGTTAATTGTTATGCCACATACTTGAATTCTCAGATTGTCAACATCTAGTTGCTGAAGACTTGATAACATCTTTGTTAAATATGTCAAACTGACAGTCCATAAAAGAGGCATCAGAGCACATTTGTAAAACTTTGGACTTCCTCCCAGCTGTAGTTTTGTTGCAGTTAGAGTTCATGCTGCAAAGTTTTGTACCCTGTGTTGTGGTATTTTGCTTTTTATTTTTAGTTTTATGGGCGGTTCTTTTAACGCTGTCAATCTCAATATAATGAAAGTCAGGAAAATAGAAAATTGGACAGGTTCTTATGCTTTTGCTGAGCCTACCTGATGTGACAGTAACTGTAAATGAATAATGGCTACATATCAGCCCTGAGTGAAAAATACATATATTGGGATTCTCACTCTAGAGTGGGGAGGAATTGTGGTTTAACCTGTAAAGGGTGATGGAGAGCTTATTACACAGCTGCTTCCTTCATACTCACTGCATAGCTGGTCCCATTCTGGCAGTGATTTCTGCTCACTAACAGCTCCTTGGAGGGCAAGAAACACTGTGCAGGTGTTATTTGGGGCCTTGTTGGAGCTGCTGAGCATGTAACAGCTAAATTGTAGGGGAGAGGATGTGTTTGAAAGGGACGTTTTACAAAGCTGGTTCTGGAAAATGAGAATATTGAACAAGCTGGTCAGTGAGGTGCGTTCAGCGTGATATAATTTTTCCTCTGTTACTGGTTTTAGCTGAGCTGCACTTTAAGCTGCAAGTTTGGTGCAGGAGCTATCTCATGCTTTTTCTGTTATAGAGCAGGAAAATGAGTTCAAGCTAAACTGATACTGTCTTAATAAAAAAAAAGTTTACATGTGTGATAGGTAAGAGCAACACACTAAAAGAAAAGGAAATCTTTTGAAGTTATTTGGTCCAGCAGCCTGACCAGTGCAATACGGAAACATTCCACAAGATGGGGGTGGAGGGGCATGTTTTCACTTTTCTGAACTAAAATAAGTTCTGCAAAACCCCCAAGTATTGTGGTCACCTAGCCACTTATAACTGTAAAATAATTACTGAGTGTTTTCTTATTGCAGTTACTCAAATCCTGAGTGATATCAAACTTCAGTAACTTCCATTAACACTGAGGTTTAGTATCATTTATGTATCATGGAATGGTTTGGTTTGGAAGGGACATTAAAGATCATCTAGTTACAATCACCCTGCCATGGGCAGGGACACCTTCCAGTGCTAATTAAACATCCAGGTTGCTAATTAAAACATACATGACTGCTTTCTTGCCCTTTGGTTTGTGGTTATAAGCCATATGCACTCTGAGCAATGAGGAGTTCAAGGCCAGGTTGGATGGGGCCTTGAGGAACCTGGTCTAGTGGGAGGTGTCCCTGACATGGCAGGGGGATTGGAACTAGGTGATCTTTAAGGTCCATTCCAACCCAAACCATTCTATGATTCTTTTGATATAATGTATGATGAGAGACCACCAAAGATGAAGATCCCAAAGGTAAAATCAGGGCTAAGGTTTGTCATCAAAACAGAGTAGAAATTTCAATGAGGAACAAATATTTTGGTTTGATGTTAAGAAACAAAATTCCCCCTACCCTAAGTATTATTGGCTTTTAATTGTCTTATATTTTTTTCAAGATGAGACTGATAGGTTTTTCTGGGGGGTTGACCCCCTGCCCCACTTGAGAAGCTGATAGAAGGTTTTAAGTAATGCCTCTGCTCAATTTAACATAGTGCCATTCATTAAGTGTTTATATCAGTATGAATTTTGGTGCAGTGTATTTCATTCAACAGGACCACTCTTCCTGGTCCATCAGAGAATGGAATTTCATGTGCAGCCACAAATCCATATTCTGACTTTTTAAACTATTGTGGAGGTACAGTACAAATCTCCTAAGTTTGCACTTCATACAGCAGTGTGTCTTGGAGAATACCAAAATCACAAAACTGTATTTTGACAAAACTACAGCTTTTTGTATGTGTTGTTTTAGACAATGTCCAGCAGATGTCCCTTGAAAACTTAACATCTTATACAGGAGCAACTGCAGCATCTGCAGAAGGACTAGAAAATGTATTTGCGAGGTTTTCTGGAGACAGCTACTAGGACTGACCTCCAGAAAGAGCTGGACAGAATATCTGATAGATTATTTCATCTAGGAATTCCCAAAAAAGGGCTTTGCCTATGCAGATAGACATTGTTTTGAACAGATCTGAGAGGCATCCAAAGACTTTATTTTTCAGACCCATGTGCTTTTTTTGATTTTATAAGATGTTAATATATGCTCTTCCAGGCTTCTTTTTTTTTAAAAAAAAAACAAACTGTCCAGTAGGACATAATCTACCTACAAACATTTAAAGTAACACTGTGTAGGTTGACTCTAACTGGATGCCAGGTGCCCACCTCAACTGGACAGGGGAGAGAAAATACAACAAAAAGCTCATGGGTCAAGATAAGGTCAGAGAGAGATCACTCCCTAGTTACTGTCATTGGCAAAATAGACTTGACTTGGGGAAAAAAAATAATTTATTACCAATCAAATTAGAGTAGGATAATAAGAAATTAACCCAAATCTTAAAAACACCCTCCCACCACCTCTCCCTTCTTCTCAAGCTAAAATTTACTCCTGATTTTCTCTACCTCCTTCCCCCAGCAGTGCAGGGGTACAGGGAGGGTACAGGTTGTGGTCAGGTCATCACACCTTGTTTCTGCCACTCCTTCCTCCTCAGAGGGAGGATTCCTCACAATCTTCCTCTGCTCCAGCATGGGGTCACTCCCATGGGAGACAGTCCTCCACAAACTGCTCCATAGACTGCAGGGTGACAGCCATCTTCAGCATGGGCTGCAGGGAAATCTCTGCTCTGGTGCCTGAAGCACCTTCTACCCCTCCTTCTTTACTGACCTTGGTGTCTGTAGAGTTGTTTCATGTATTCTCACTCCTTTCCATGCCATTATACAGGGTTTTTTTTCCCTCTTCTTAAAAATGTTATCACAGAGGCAGTACCGCCATTGTTGATGGGCTTGGCCTTGGCCAGAGATGGGTCTGTCTTGGAGTTATCTGGCATTGGCCCTATCAGACACAGGGGAAGCTTTGAGCAGCTTCTCACAGAAGCCGTCCCTGTAGCTCCCCCACTACCAAAATGCTACCACACAAACTCAATACGCACTGTATTCTCCATTTACTCTGAATCTTCAGACTTTCAAAACCATATATCAGTACTTGAGAAGTTATTATTTGCACCTCTGAACATAGAAGAGGTTTATCTGTCTGCACCACAATGTGGACTTCAAATGCAACTCTGCAACTTCATGAAACAAAAAGGCTGTCTTAAGCTACTGGGGGAAGAAAAGGCATTATGGAACCACATAGAGAAAGTAAGCATATTCAAATACCAGAGAATTACATTAAACTATTCTTAATTTGTTTGAAGAAAAAAAAAAAAATATTGTCCATGTCAACACAGATCCTGCATTAACTCTTTTTTTTTTCTTTTTTCCCCCACAGGTGTCCTGTGTGTACCGGGAGGAGAGGAGCTGGGGACAAAAATATGCTAATTTCTGTTTCATTGGCTTCTTGAAGGTGGGTCTGTGAATAATCTTCTGCATGGGTGTTTTAGATGCGCATCATTTTGTGGCAGTAAAGATCAGTATATTGGTCTTTGGGGGAAGGAATGATTGCTGGATTTATATATTTGTCAAATAGTATGTTTTTATGTCAAGAGATGACCTTCGCATCCTTGGGCTGTGGTTTCTTGTGGCCAAATACAGTAGTTTTGTCTGCTTGTTTGTTTGTGAGTTCTAAGTGTTTTCCTTTGTGCAGAACTGGTGCAAACATTCAAAAGAAAATTAGAGACTCTGAAAGCACTTAATTTAGAGTCTTTTGAAGTCTTGGAAATAAATTAAAATTTAGATGTAATATCATATTTAGGCATCTGAAAGAAATTTTCTAGCCGTCTACATCATAAAACAATAAATTACTGTAATACAATGTGTATTTGATACTAATAACATGTTGGTGTGTCTTGGAGCAGAAAAGAGGAACTATTCTTCCAGTCAAAAGGGCAATTTATGAGAATATAAGACTGCAAATTATATATAGTTGCATCATCCCAGTTCTTTGGAAAATGGTATGGGGATTTCTACTAATCGTAAGCAATCAGCAGCTGTATTTTCATGTCATACGAAGCGGAAAATGGGCAAAGTTATATTTTGAAAGTATCAGTATTGGACTGATAGAATTTTGCACACTGGGTAGTTAATGCTACTTTGTCTGAATTTGGCTCACCAAGTGTTTGAAAACAGTGCATTATCTGTGCATTATCATATAGTCAAATTCTGCCTATATAAAAAGGAAAACACCTGTGGTCTTTTCTTTGGATACCTGTTTATCAGTGTATGTATACAGTTCTCAGAGGCCTGATAATGCATTCAATCTTCTACTTGTTATTAACTGCTGTCCGTATTACAAGTATAGGAACAAAGCAGAATTATGCTCTTAAAAGAAATAGTGATTTACTAATATTCCATGCATGTTGTTTTGATTATTTTTTTTACTACATTTGGGGAATTAACCTCGTTCTGCTTATACTAACAGTGTCATTGTAAGAGAAATAATAAAATTGCTTCAAAACAAGGGGTAAAGAGGCAAAAAGACTGGAGGTTAAACACTTGTCAAGCAATATATGTGACTATAGTGTGCTTTGGAAGTGGAGCTATAAATGCTCTTCTATACATGCCAGGGATCAATAAATTGCAGGAAAAGTTTCCAAAGTTACACTGGATTTGCTGATTTTCCTTTCTTCCAAAAAGGAGAAGGCGGCCACTTCCTTACAGTGATGGGCTTTTCTGACAGCTAAGAATTTCTGCATACCATATCCATGATATCTTGCTCTAATCAGTGTAAATAATCTAATCAGTGTAATAAAAATTGCCCACTGATACATGCTCCAGCTGGCTTTTACACACGGTTTTTGACAGTTTTCAATTACAGCAAGTGATCTTCTTTGTAAAATGTGAGTTATTTAATTTTCTTGACTTTAATGAATATATGCTACCCCTACTCATGTTCCCAAGTGCCTGAAAAGGCAAACATGTGTCTGGAAAAGAATAAAGGTCAAACCATGGTCAGTGTGCCTTGCCCAAATAGGGCATTAAGGGCATATTGAATCTCTAGTGTATCGTTTCTATTGATTTCAGCTTGTAGATTTATCATTGAAGTAGAAGTGATAGAAATTTTCTTGGTGGTTTGTTTTTTGGATTATTTTTTTTTTTTTTTTAGGAATGGATGAGAACCAGGTGATTGCTACAGAATGCAATCAACTGTGCTTTAAAATGCCCTTTGTATACTGTTTCACTTCAAGTTGAATGTAGTGGTAATGAAAAGCCAGAATGTGAAAACTTAAGCTTCCTACAATGCAATTTTACTGTAGCCATGGTAAAGTGAAAAAAGTTGAGGGGTGCTTCAGTAAGGATGATCTATCATCATTAAGATAGCAATTAGCAATATAGCTGGTTTGTGTGTTATGTCACCAAAGGTATATTGAGATATGGTGGAAAGAACATCTTGCCCAGTGTGTGGAAGACAGCCAACAAAGAATATGTTTGGTTAATCCCAACAACCAGTGGTTTGGTGCCCAGTAGGATTTGTTTTATGTCACCTAGGTTATCGAACAGTTTCAATATGCTGCTTAAACTTATATCAGCTTCTGAAGCTGATACAATGTTCAGGAACTTCCCTAGCTGGCTGGCAGTTATTTTAGTGAAGTCATGGAAACCTACTGCACAGGTTAACTACTGATGTTTGTTTAGTAGATTTCAGGACTTTGTTGAGGTCTCAGTCACTGCCCTGAGGAATTTATAATCAAAGATATATAGAGATAACAAACCTGCATTGAGTTTTCTTGGCTGAAAATTGTTAGCCAAGCTAAACATGACACATCAGGCATGATAGATACCATATACCTTGCATTCCAGTCTTAGTGACCCAGTGAAAATAATTTGAGTATTTAAATTAATTTCAGGAGAAATTAAATTGGAATTAGGACTAGAGGGATACAGTAGAAAATAAGGTAAATTACATTGCACGGTGAAATATTTAAAAGGGTAGATTTCCAAGTTAAAAAAATCATATGGAAATTGGAGATAAGATTATTTTATTCTTTGAAGCAAACTGTTTACACAGAAAAGTGGCCTAGAGAGATTTGAGCTTAAGTATTGTATAGAAAAGTCAGAGTGGGAGAAATAGGGTTTAATCCTGGAAGATTTTCGGTTATTCCTCAGCATTTTGAAGACAAAAGAACAAAAATGAACTTTGTGTGGGAATATCTGGCTGACTTCAGAATAGGATGATTTTTTACATTTATTTTTTTTCTTGAAAGCAAATTGTCTCATTGGGTTTATAGGGTCAATAACAGTCCTGAAGCTGAGTCATAAAGTGTGTCAATTACTTGGCAAGCTCATTGCAAGCCTGCTCAGTGCTTAGTTTGCTTTATTTCAAAACACACTAATCCATCACTTCCTGTCAGTACTTCATGGAGTATTCAAGTGCAAGTCCCACATAGTTGTGTGCTAAAACAGGCCATTGAATTTTAATCTAAGCTTTCCTTTCTTATCTCATCTAACAGTGATAGTGATGTGTTTTATCACTTACAAGAGAATTACTGTACATAAATTGAATGTTTTGTCAGTAAAACCGTAGTTATCTATATAATATAATTGTTTTACCGATCCATTGTCAAGGTCACCACAATTCTTGCTCAGTTTTACTGAACAGATTTATTTTGGCTTTGTGCAGCTAGTCAGAAAAGATAAACAAAACATGAGAAATAATTTGGTTTAATTTCAAATTTGAAAATGGATAAGGTAGATGGATTGTGTAAATCCTGATGTGCCTTATTCAACTTCAGTGTCATGGATTTATTACACCTTTTTTACATTGGTTATGAGTTTTCTTATGTGCTATATTATTGCAAGACTTGACTGAGTTTACATTACATTTGCTGTTTTGTTTCATTTGGCCCTTTTCATTTTCTTCTACAGTTCTCATTTGTTCAGATGGCAAATGCTTCATCAGAAAATAAAAAATAAAAAAGTGATGGGGGAAGATGTGTGCTGTAAGGAGAGAAGCAATAATCTTCCTAGTCCCAAGACCTTGTAAAAAGAATTTTGGATTAAAAAAACCCAGAAGACTGCTGTTATCAGGAGCTTTGAAAACATGAACTTAAAAGGGCAAAAGGAAACAAAAACTAGTAAGTAGAAGGAAGAGCCATCAGAATAGTTAATAAAAACAGGCAATGGAGCAAAATGAGGAGAGGGAAGGCTTAGAAAAGCTCTTCTGGAAAAAAAAGTAGCTATGATTTATGGGGAGGGGGAAGGTGAGGAATAGAAGCATGTTAGAACTGTCAGAAAGGCATTTATGGATAGGTTATAGGAACCAAAAAAGATTTTAAAATAATAATTTAAAAAGCTGGGGTCCTGATGTAGCAGTTATTTAGAGTATGAAAATATTCTCTGCTTTGAATGGTATTTTTTGTTAATTACTGTCTAGATTACTAACTTGCAAAGTAACTTAAACCTTCCTATGTTGTAGGTTTGGGGTTTTTTTTTCACATGCTTTAAGGTGAAATTTTATATGCAAAAAAGTCTGCATAAATAATTCTCCTGGCTGGGTTAGCCTTTGGCAGACTATAAAGAACACTGAACATATTCTTGAGTGATTCAGAGCATGAGAGGGTATGCATATGGAGCTTGCACAGAACGGGACATCAGACTCAGTGAAGGTTTTTTCTTAGAATAAAGTCTAGTTTTGACTGTGAGAGGGAGGAGGGCTGATTGCTTGTAATTAAGCTTATCCTCTGTGATGTTTTTAAATATTTAGTGTAATCATAGAGATGATCTTGTCTGGTAATCACACTTCGTTACATTCGGTAGCAAATTGTTTTTGACTTCTTATTTACTAAAGGGAGGTATGATAAGTAGGGAAAAGTATCTTTTTGCAGTTAAGAGAAGTTATTTCTTTTTGGTCTTATCCTTCCGAACTCCACGTCCAATAAGAATAGAATAAGGTTGGTTTATTTTGTTATTTTTCAGATTGTTTCAATTAGAGTAACACTTCCAAAGGGTCTGTGCGTTACAGTCTAAGCAAGCTCATGAGTAAGTTTTAATTCAGATGGCCTTCCCAGCTTATGTGTTGATGAACCTGTGCATTATTTTCCTACTCAGTTTCCTAGCAGTAAAAGTTAGTGGGAGGAACAGGAAAGGGAAATGTCACTTGAAGAAGAAAAAAAAAAACAAAACAAATCCAAAAAACCAACTCCATAGCAGTGAGAGGCTGCTTTAGAGTAAAGGCAGTAGACCAGATAATTGATTTGCTATAGAGCTGGCTAGGAGTTGTAGCTGTATTATGAGTAACCCGGATACAAACTTTGTACTGGTGGCAGTCACAGCAGGGTATTTGTAACCTGAAGCTACATAGTCCATAAAGGAATATGCCACTACGTGATCTACTATCTCTGAAATTTACCAAATGGGTATTTGACTAATAGGTTTAAGGAACAGTGTCTTTTATTTTACATATTTCTAGTATGGCAGTTCTGGAGTTGTAAACGTTGACACGTTGAGCCCTGACAATCCTGACTTGCTCAAGATCTGTTTTGCCAATTACCTGGCTTAGCATAAAGAATGCGACCACCAGCAGAAGGCAGATGCACAAACAGATATAGATTTTTATTATCTATCTCCATGGAATGCAGGAATGGTATTACATGGCTGGCAGCAGAAGAAATAAACCTGCTCACCACGGGTGATATAACAAAAGGGAAAACAAACTGAACCACAAGCTCAGTAACAGATGGGAAAAGGAACCAGCAGCCAACTCAACAACTGAGGGAGAAACCAACCATACCCCAAATTACCACCATTGCCGTGCACAGGCCACTCCGGCAAATGCCAGAGAAGTGCACCAGCAGAACATGATATGTTCCACAGAGGTACATGGCTAAATTCCAGATGATACCAAAGGGATGGACGATTAAATCCTTTACCCATGTCCTTTCCAGCGTTCCTATCAAATCCGTTACCCTTGTCCCAGCTGATGTACTTGTCCTGTCCTGCTGTTGCTGGGGAGTCCTGGTTGCAGTGAGCAGTCGGGGGCCATTCCAGTAATGGGGGAAAACCCTGTATGGTGTGTCCACCCTCAGGTCGGCTTCCGAAGTTTTCTGCGAGCGGGACCAGCTTTTATACTGTTGAGTAAACAATTCAGGTTGCATAGGCAACCCTCAAAAATAACTTCAAAAGCAGGACACCTGCTATTTTTCCTCCTTATTGGGTTCCGTCCAAGGTCAGCCAAGCCTGGGAAGAAACTCAAAGAGGTGGAGATACCTCTATTTGCTTTGGCAAATCTGTTTCTCAGGATAGCTGTGTGTCTGTTCTCACAGCTAATCAGCTAATTTCCCAGCAGAGAAAAATGCTCTGCTGGTTTCAGTCATACTATCCGCTTGTGAGATTCATCCATATGTCAACTTTAATTCAGGGCCTATTGCTCGGGCCCTAGCACTTCAGGGTCTTATAAGCACTTGTATTTTTGTGATAGTGGTAGGCTCATAGCAACATTCTTTAGTAGAGAGATTACCAGGTATGTGCACATTTACAATAGTTTCTTCTAGAGTCTGGAGAAACTTGAATGATGAAAATTGTCCCTTAGGGTCAGAGTGTGTTCCCTCTTTTTTTTTTTCTGAAGGCAAGAGCAGGAATGAGGAAGATCCTGGTCAATGATGTGCTGCCTGCAAGTGCATTGTTTCCTTCTCTGTGTCCTTAGAGCTTTGTAGGGCTCTTATACTTTCTAATTAGATCTGAATCACCCAAGCAGCAATGTATTGTTGAGAGCTATCAAGTGCATTGTCATGTCCTTAGTCCTTTAACAAAAATATTTCAGATTTCTGTTTTTATATTGCTATTGTCCTGTATATCCTGGGATCATGCTGTGCTCACTGGCAATATGCTGTTTGGGGTGAATCAGCACTAGTGATATGGACTGGAGCATCCCACTGGAGTCCACGTAATAATAACAATAGTGAGTATGAGTCAGTGCAGGAGTGGCTGAGAATAACTCAGAGTTTCAGAGAGCCAACAGATGATTCATCCTTTGAAATAAAGAGAAGCTGCTAATAAACATTAATAGATATTTTCTGTTTTGTTTGCAGCATACCAGCACTTGTAGATATAGAGGAAGCAACACGAGGAACTAAGAATATCATACCAACAGTGGCTTTGTAAGCACTAACTTAGTAGATGCACATTGACTTGTCACTGCTGTGGATATGGGCACTCTCTAGTGCCAGGATACAGCAACAAACTTTACTGGTTTTGCTACTGCCGCAGCTGACTCTTTTTTTCCTGTCCTCAGTGCTGTTGTTTTACACTTGAGATTTGCTGGACATTTCCTTGAATTTTAGTGAATTTTGTCAACAGCAGATATGCTGTATTTATATTATTTGAAGTGGCAAATGACTCAGATAACAGGAAAGCCACTCTGAAGTACATTCACTGGACAAGAGAATGAATTTGGTCTCTGCAGAGTAGATGTATTTGCTCCTCTAACTTGCAGTATTTGCGTATCTGCCAAATCATTTTAACTGGGACCTCATGCTACTCTACCTGCTGTGACAGGCACTCCAATCCCCTACTGCCTTGAAGCCAGCTTCACAATTCAGTGCTGAACTTTGCCCCACGTGCTGTTGCCCCACATGCTTCCAGCTCATGGAGAGCTCACCTGCTTCAGATGAACGACATGACACTTATTTTACTCAGCTGTTGCGTAATGTCTTAGTCTTCCTTGCTGGTGCGTCCACTTGAAAGAGAGGTTTCATTCTTTCTAGTTGCTGCAGACGTTTGGTATGTTTTTATCTTATAAAAGGAAAGAGAGAAGTCAGAGTCAGATTTGAGAGTATCATGAT
Organism: Eurystomus gularis; assembly: GCA_013400335.1. Classification (NCBI taxonomy): domain Eukaryota; kingdom Metazoa; phylum Chordata; class Aves; order Coraciiformes; family Coraciidae; genus Eurystomus; species Eurystomus gularis. The sequence continues at coordinate 27,709 of VZZY01008051.1, forward strand.
AAATTCCAGTTGGTATCCAATGTGAAATGCTCCAGGTGGTATTCAATGTGATATGGAGCTTTCTGCCCTCAGGGATTTTGTTCCTCTCTACACATTGCTCAAAGTGGAAGCTAGTCTGGTGTGTCACAAGCTGTCATCTTTTTGTGGTATATTTAATGCATGTACAACTGCTGCTTTTGTTGTCTGTGCGGTCCACAGACCATGGTGGCCACTGCTCTTCCTTTATCCAGCCAAAATAGTTTCCTCACATAAAATCTAATAGCTAACATTTCTTTTAGAAGCAGAAACAGGAAAGAAAGCCCCGAGGATACTTTACTGCCCATGTTTGTTTGTGTCCTTGATTTATTTTTTTTTAAAAATTATTCATTTTTTCCAGTATCAGGTGTTTAAGTGGGCTAAGACTTATTTCACAAACATTTCCAGAAAAAAAGCTGTAAGGCACTTTTCCTAACACACATCACTCCTCTCCTCTGGGTCGCTCTAAAAGTAACGTTTTTAATAAATGCTCTTATGCTGTGTTTTTCATTCTTTTTTTAATAGAGATGAAAAAGTGCTACAATTTTCCTTGAATTTCTCTTCTGCATTGTCATTTTCTCACTGACCTTATACCTGTTTTGAGGTCACCATTCACACAAACAACCATCCAACATTTTTCTCAACTTTCCTATTTGTCTTTTTGAAGAGAATTCTCCTGTACCATGGGGAAAATACCTTTGTATCTGTGAACTCAGAAGTATTTTGCAATTTATCTCTTTCAGTGCTCAGATATCTCAAATTCAATGTGTATACTGTTAAGTGTTCACTAAATTTCTACTCTGCCCCCCCAAAACTGGCTTAAAACCTCGAGAGAGTTTTTTGGTTTTTATCTGTGTACGTCTGCTTTCACAGGAAAAAAAAAAAAATTAAAAAATAAACCCCTGAAGCACAAACCTGCCCTCTAGAATTTGATAATGTTTTACTTTCCTTAAGTGGGAAATGTTAAGTAGATAGTGATTTCAGAGGGTCTGCCTCCATCCCTCGTTTTTGATTGTTTTTTCTCTTTTCGTTGTCTGTAACAATGTGGTTTATAAGTTGAGCTGAGCTGACTTTGCTTGCATATTTGACTTATCTTTTTAAAGTGTTTTTGTTTATTCTGATTGTTTTTGTGTGAGTGTACTGATTTGGGCTGGGATGGAGTTAATTTTTTTTTTATAGTAACTTGTATGGTGCTATGTTTTGTATTTGTGACAGATAATATAGGGGTGTTGGTAACACAGGGGTGTTTTATTATAGCTAAGGAGTGCTTACACAATGGTGTTACACCAGCAAGTAGGCTTGGGGTGCACAAGGAGTTGGGAGGGGACACAGTTAGGGCAGCTGACCCCAAGTGACCAAAGGGATTCCTACACCATATGACATTTGTGCTCAGCAATAATAGCTTGGGGAAGGAGAAGGAAGCAGGGGGATGTTTGTCTTTCCAAGTAGTGAGTACAAGTGATGAAGCCCTGCTTTCCTGGAAATGGCTAAACAGCTTCCTGCCAATGGGAAGTAGTGAATGAATCCCTGATTTTGCTTTGCTTGTGTGCACAGCTTTTGTTTTACTTACTAAACCATCTTAATTTCAGCCCAGAAGTTTTCACACTTTTACCCTTCCGATTTTTTTTTTCCCCCACCACACCAGGGTGGGGAGTGAGCAAGCGACTGGGTGGGGCTTAATTTCCAGCTGGGGTTAAACCATGACAGTACATTGTCTTGCTTCAAACTTTTCTTATCCACTCTCTCCTAATGAATTTGGGAGTACTGTGCTGCATGCAAAGAGTTTATTGATCCGTCCTTCTTACCTATTCGAAAGTGGATAATCCTTGGCTTCAAGTGAATAATCTGCTCATATAAAAAAGTCAGATGACCTTGTATGGGTAGCCACCATGTAAAATGGCACAATGGAATTATCTAAAAGGGAGATATTATTAAGAGCATATAAAAATAATTGTTTAAAATAAATATAAAACATTACTTTTGTCATCAGTGAAGTAATTACTATCCGTTTTATGCATTTGTGTTGCAGATTTTGTTAACTAGTCAGGTGCCTTATGAATTTATGTCTCATCTAGCTACTATTCTGAGAAAAGGGTTATATTATTGTTAATAACCTGTGTAATCTTAATTTATTTCTATCCATCACAGGCACCAGGAATCTTTCTACCTAGGAAGCTGAATTACTCTGTACAAATACGTTGTTTTTCTTTCTCACACTATCCATTTATTATGTGCTACTTTTATGGCTTTCAAGCAGATTAACTTCCATTTCCTTTCAGTTTTGAGCACATACACGTAATGTTTGTCTCTTTCCCAGGTAGAACTGGGTAAGCGTTATATAAATCAGATACTTCTTAAAACCAAATATTACTCAAGAAAACTATACAAGTTTTCCCAAGTTGAGACATCTTTCTTCATACCTTCTTACAAAAGTTGTGTCAATTGTATTTAATTAGCATTGACGTGGTATTAGCTGATGATTGTACAGGCTGTTCAGAGACCTTTGTGTTGCAACGCAGTTTCTTTTCATTGTGGAATGACTAGATTGCTCGGCAGTGCTGGCCTCCATCATAACACAAAATTTAACCCATTTATGTTTTGGAAATAATGAAGTTTGACAGCTGTAGTGGTAGAAACATTGTAACATGTAAAGTTGTAACAATTTTAGGAGTCCTGGATAGATATTTCTTAGACAATAGTTAGCAACATCTATATATGCAAGAAAGTTCACGTTGAACATGGAGTGAGAAGAGAAGGGAAAGACAGACAGAAAGAGAGATGGGAATCCAGTTGTCTTTATGCTGAAGATATTTCAAGTTCTTAATAAGGTACAGAAATAATCTAAAACTTACGGAACAATTTACTGTTGAGCCAAGTACCCTAAGAAGTACTGAGCTCTCAAGCAGATGGAGTCTGTTGTGGTTTGCTTCTACTCTAAACAGTTGATTAATTTCTTCCAATTAAATGTATGTTTCAGAGAAGGAACATTCCTGTGGCCTTGTGAAAGGCCTGCCAAACTAGAGGCCATTCATGGTAAGATGCTCCTTTTAGGGATCCTGAATTAATCAAAATGGAGAAAAATAATGCAGATATCCAACATCCTGAAAGACTGAACAGTTTAGTTTAAATTCTTTTTACATGATCTGCTATTTTTATTCATCCGATTCTGCGTGCACACTGCATGTATAATGGTATCGCTATGTGAAAAGAATGTAAACATACTTACCCTCTTTCTGTTGTGTAATAAGTCTTTACATTGTTTTCAGTTTGGAAAATTAAAGTAGATTAGTCAGTTACTAATTATTTATTCAACAGAATAGTTGGTAGTGTAAGTTATTTTGGAAGTTTGCATCTCTGTGCTGGCTCCCGGTGTATCTCATAGTAACTGTGAGCGATTTCCCTTTAAGAGCACTTGGTGGCCTCGTTCTTTTCTGTCCCTCTTTATTCATACTCAGCTATGACATGGCCTTCATCTCTGTCCTGATATTATTACTTCAGAAAAATGGGGGAGGGGGGGGTAACTAACAAGAAAAAAAAAGGCAAAAATCAACTTGTAGTTGCTTATCATTTTGCATATACAGATATGAAGAAAAAGAGGAATTATTTAGTATAGTCCACTGAGCTAGAAGCCAATACAACAGGATGATTAAGATTTGAATGTGTGAAAGCTTAAGAGTGAAGGGACATTTGATAGAAGTTGTGGAAATCTCAACAACCAAATCCTGTCTGTAAAGAGCAGCTTGTATTGAGATGGGCTGAATGCTCTAATCAAGCAGGTCTGTCTGGGTTTGGGTTTTTTTGCATGACATAGAAGAACAAAGATAAACAGTTAACTTTGAAATCCTATACTAATGTTCTAATTAGCTGATCTAATAATACTCAGCAACAAGAGGAACGTAAGCAGGTATTAAGGTGAACTGCAAAATAAAATATTAAGGTGAGCTACAAAAACTCGCTCCAAAGTTTCATCTAAATCCTTCTAAGGCACTTATTTCCCACTCAATACAAGAACACATTTTCATTGTAACTTTTGGTTACCTTCTTTGAAAATGACAGCTTTTTCACAAAAAAATTGATTTGTGACCTCAGATATCAGAGAACAACATTTTTGAAGCTTTTGATGGAGAAAGTTAAATGGGTTTACACAGGACAATATTATTATAAAGCTTATTTAAACCTATTTTATGTTAAATTTTCTTTGCAGCTTGCCCAGTGGGAGTATTCAGCACTCACACTGGAAAAGCTCCTTTTTCAATTTTCTTTTTCAATTCACATTTGAGATTACTTTGAAGAAGACATTACTACTTACAGGTAGATGGAGTACCAGAGCCATGAAAAAAAAAAAAAGAAATTGTTCTTTTGGCTGGTTTCACAACATGCCTTAAAAATTAAAGGCATTTTAGGAAGGTCAGAATGACTTTTCCATACCATGTTGTCTGATGCTGAGAAGCAGCATTAGGTTCACTAGAGGCTTGTAGGTAATCACTGCTAAAGTAGAGAATATAAGGAAAACTACTTTGCTGTTGCTAGTACATTTCTCTAGAAAGTTGTGTAATAATTTTTTCTGAATTTTAGTGATAACTAACCACAATGCATAATTTCAACCTCATTGGTGTATCTTGAGGGTTGTTGTGGAGTAGAAACTTTGTACAATTTGTTTCTTTTTGCTGCTCTTGGCAATCCTGCACTGGAAGTGCGTGTGTCTCAGCTGGGAAAAAAGAACGGTCTTCTGTCATTAGGCAATAGAATTGAGCAAGAGATGGGATCTTATACTGTGATGGAGAAATTAGATGTTCTTTTTGGAAATACACCAGAAGGTCAGGAATTTTTGTGTGACATCAAAGCCAAAGGACTAAGGAACAGGCTGCTGCTTTGTAAAGGTAACAAGATTATTTGTACTTTTAAAATAGTTTTTGAGGATAGATATCTTCTAGGCATGAATCCATTTCAGATGGTGGGAACAACTTACTCTGTTGATAGGGATATCTCATTACTGTTGCTTGCTTTCTTCTGACAGTGATAGTGACTGCTATCAGTGACAGGATATGGAAGTTTGACAATTCCTGTGTTCTCTCTGATACGTCCACTGTTTACATAAAGCAGAGGAAAATGCTTTCACTCTACATTGCTTTTAGTTTTAATGGAGCAAACAGATAAAAACCTAAATGAAAAGTCTGTGTGCCGGAGAAGTACTTCATAAAACATACAGGAGAAGCTGCATGCATTTCAGTCATGTAACTCTCTTACTAATTTTAATTTGCTCGCCCTATAGGCAGAAGGAACAGAAAACACTATGCTGTCCCACTTTTTGAGCTTTCATAACAATTTTGATTCCTGTATTTCTGTTTAAAAAAATCCCAGTGCTGTAAACCAGCTACTGAATGTTCCCACTTATGTCATCTGCCTGGCTATAGTCAGTTCTGGGGTTCAGGATCTGCCCTGTTTACAGTAACTGAAATTGCTACTTTTTCCTAATTAATTTGATTTGTTTCAAACAGTGTAAATTAATTCTTCTGCATTGCAATGCATTTTTCTATGTGGAAGTGTTTTAGGAAAAAGAACAAGATTAGAGTAAATACTATACAAAGTGTTCCCTAAAAGCACAGCAAACATAAGGAAGCCAAGATTGCGACAGATAAGGAATGTCATTACGAACATAGCTCAGGGCTATTGTGACTTGTGGCCATAAACAAAGGGAAGTAATTTTCCTTCTGGATCCTTTTTAAATATAGGAACAAAATAAGTCTAGTGTTTGTAGGCATGGTGCATGGGAGATACTGAAAGGTCATATAAATGTCTAGGCAATAGGATGGAGGTATCCCTGTATTTAGGCACAAGAGCTTTTGAAAGGATAAATTATTTTTGTCCACATGTATATGAAATCCTAACCGGTAATTTTTTGAGGATGTTACCACTAATACACCACGATCTGAGATGGAATTACATAATTCTTAACAGCACTTCCTTTCTTAACAGTCAAATAATGTGGTAGGATGTCCCTGTTCTTGTGCTTTGGACAGTACGTTCACAGAATTTCTTCACTTCTGCTTCCATTATGTCAGCTACAAGAAGCACATGCAGAAGCTTTAGGCATTTTAATAATTAACTGCAGAACTGTCTAGATTGATTAAAAACCCCACACACCATGTATATGAAAAAAATTGACCCTGTTGAGATAATAAAGCAAAACAATTTAATCTTCAGAGCTTTACCACATTCTTTAGTACAGATCAAATAGTGTATGTGTTTATCTGTACATGTGCAGTGTAAGTTTATCTCTACATGTGTTATTTTCTATGATTAATAGGTAATTTATGCTTTTATTTACAGTTCAACCAACACTACTTTCACTACTATCTCAGGAGATTATTAACGTTTATGTTTGTATATTGTAAGCATGTTTAAAATTCATCTATGAATAGGTTCTTTTTAAGGACTTTTTTTTTGTCACTGAAGTTTAGCTATTTATCTTGCTATTGGTTTTGACTCAACCACGTATTTTTCATGTTGTATTTCAAACAAGTACTGTAAATTCAAACTAGTACTATGTTCAGCAAAAACAAGTTTATTGCTTGTCTGTCCATCTCATTTTCTAGTTGCACATTTCCTGCAGTGCACTGATTTTTCCTGAATGTTTTGAAAAATGGAATTTTATCTATTTATCTATCTATTTATATATTTTATCTATTTATCTGTAAATATTCTTCCTTTACTATTTTTTTTTCTGCATTTAAATTAATTCTTCCCCAAATCTTTGTAGTAAGTGCTGAAGGCAAATGAATTGCTTTCATTTTAGATTCAGACAAGGAGTTGCCAGAACAAAAAGAAATGAAGTGTTGGTGAGATAAACAGAGTTTGCACATTACAGGAACTTTTAAAAANNNCACATTACAGGAACTTTTAAAAATTCAATCTGCAAATCAGAGTTCTTAGCATATGAAATTTACAGTACTTGGAGTGAAATAGTCTTTTGTGTGGTGACTGGGACTGGAGTTGGGGTTGGTGGTAATCTTGCAGGTTGTTTCATTTCTTAGTGCTTCCCAGGTAAACTGTTGTTTTGCTTTCCTCTACTGATTAAATGCATGCTAGACGCAAAACACTGGTTTGTGTAAAAAAAACAGGTCAAGTGGTTAAAGAGCTAGGCAGAAGGTTATTTCAATGCCCCGTAGCCATCAGATGCCCACAGGAATTTTGCTATACAAAATACTGTCTACTTTAAAGAAAGCTGTAAAAGCCCATAGACTTCTTGAGTGGGATTTAACCTTTGTCTCCCTGTTTCAGATGCTCCCCTGTATACCATAGTCATTCTTTACTCCACAATGAAGCATACTAAATAAAGAATATGCTTCATTAGTGTTAGAATGGGAACTGTAGTTTAAATGCAAGATAGCAGTACAGAATGTGATTGCAAAGCCGAGCTTTATATAATTTATTTAATTTTGCTTAACTTTATCTCTGTCTAAATCCCCAGCAGGGTTATGGATAGTGCAGAGAAAAGTTATGAAGTCATCAGCATTCCAGAAATCATACAGTGGACTCTGGAGGAAAGCTCACAAGTGAATCAAATAATGCATATTTCATATCATTAGTGCTGAGAAATTATGTTGATCAGAACATAAACAAAAAGCTGACAGTTGACAATTTTTGTCTCAAGGGAAGCAATATGTTGAAGTGTTTTGAGTTTAAAGTAATAAGCTTAGATTTGTTGAAAGGACAAGTTTTAAAACTTAATAGTTATAACATTTCATTTCAATATTTTTTCATTATTTATAAATATTTTTCCAAAGAGAAAAACCTGACAAAGTCAATGCACCTTTTCCAAGCATTTGAGTGACATTGTGCTGTCATTTTACTCCTATCAAATTCTGTGGGGAAAATTTAATTCAGGTCTGGATACTAAAAGGAGATAAGGTAGTTTACAACACAGTCTTAAGTCAAAATTGACTATTGCTAACTATATCAATGTAAATTTAAAGTTAAGATATTCAAGGTCTTGTGGAAGTGGCAGGGAGTCTTCTAAAAACTAGCCAAAGATGCTACCTGTTGGGAAACTTGTCACAGAACTGTGAAATCATGACTGCAAGTTTCATCATAATTCTCATGAAAAGGCTTGGTTTTGTTCGTCTAGAATGCTTTTCCTAGAAGATACTTGCTTACATAACTCCAAAAAAGTCATATTTCTGAGGGAGTGGTTCTTGGTAAGTGTTTTGAGACAGATTTTTGATGTTGCTGTGGTATTAGTCAAGTCAACACTTAGGGGCTGTGTCAAAACAAAAGCAGAGTAAGAGATTGAAACAGAAACATTACACAATATTTTCTGTTTTATCTTTTTGTGTTATATGGAATTTCAGTTTCATTTATTATGGCCTTCATTATTCACTCTTTTTAGCTTGATTTTTAAATCCCTTTGCCAATCCCAGCCGGAAGCTGCTGGCTACTGTTAACTTTTGAAAGTTCTTTTCTTAAGTATGGCCAGTTTGGGAAAGAGGTTTAGGATCAAGGCCGGTGGTTTGGTAGACCCAAAGGCAGAGTATGAGGGTCCAGTAAACTGCTGGATGAAAGAGGCACTGGAATGGGAATATGGTCTAGCAAAGAACAGAAGGAGAGGAATGAGGCTCAGAATTACCTGCTTCTGTAAACACAAGCCATTTTTCATGTTCTTGTTTTGTCTTTTGCTAAGAAGAACTTGGGAGAAGACAAAGATAGGGGCAGTTTGCCTCTGCCTATCATCCACTTAGTACTACATCAGTATTTTCTGTTCTGGCCCACACCAAGAAGGTCATGTCTGCAAACTTTCTTGTTGCTGGAATTGAGATCTTATAATGAATATAATTTTCCTGAAGCAAACTTTTAAACTTAAATTAGGGCTACTGATTTTACACTGTACTATTTCTGCTGAGAATAAATTTCACATAGACATGTCCCAGAAAGTAGGAATTTCAGAAGGCGTTTTACTTGCAATGTTTTTCTCCATCTTCTTTTGATATTTGGTTCACAGACCTTTCATCTTCTTCTATAGCATTGGCTGGTGCAAAGTTTCTAGTGAGAGAGAGGACATTGATATTTATTAAGAAATGGCTTCATAGCATACCAGAAATAACAAATTGTTTGGAAATCAAATATACATGGAATGCTATGATTCAAATCATACAAGTGGAGAGAAACAGAGGACTTTTAAAATAACAAACTAGCAGCAGACAGCTAAAAGGCAGAGAAAAAAACTGAAGTAAAAAGAGAGAAAAATTACGAATGCACAGTTTAATTGCCCAAAAATTTAGCAGCTCTACAATGGCAAATGCCCTCTGTGGTTTGGAAATTAAATAATATTAAAAATGAATCCAGTAGACTTTCTTCCTCAGGCCAAGTGTAAGAAGGAAAAGCAGAACATGCAGGCCTGGTCATGTACTTGTAAACATCTTCCTGTGTGGTCAGGATGTGGCCTTGCAAGTCATCCTTGTGTGTCCATGATCCCATACCAGTGCTGATGCCAGTGCTCCCTAGTGGCATGAACTGGCTCAACTTTCTGAAAGTTGAGACATGTATTGTGAGGCACAGAAGACAATGGAGAAGCTGTTTGATTACTTGTGCCACTTTATCAGCAGCTGGCTTGTTTACAGGAACAGCTTGTTGAGAAAGCCTGTAGCATGACTAAATGGGATGAATGTCTGGCAGTGAAAGAACAGGGGCAGTGTGGGTGTAGTTGGGTTCTTGATTCCACTTTCTCTTCCTTTTTAACGTGTCATCCCAAGTTCCAGCCCTCTCGGTGTATGTAACCGTGACCTCTAAAGCTGTGGCTTTTCAATAAGCTTACTTGTGTTACTCTTTTTTTTGTGCAAGAACCAGAAGGCAGCATATATTTGTTCCTTTTTTTTTTTCTCTCTCTCCTGGAGCTTGTATAGTAAAAGTGATTATATGCAAGTTGGAAAAGCAAAGAAACGAACCAACAAGCACACACATGGAGCTATCTAAAGTATGTTTATTTTTTCAAAACCTTATGAATTTCAGAGTCTGTGGTACAGATCACATGCTCATTACAACAAATTGCAATATATGATAGCAGAACCACTGCAATTCAGCCTTTTTCTGGTACTTCATCCATAATAATGCAACGTGACCATCAAAAACCTGCCTGGCTACTTTAAGTATTTACAAGACAATAAGGAAAGTATGGTGTGCTCAGTTACTTAGGTGTTTTTAAGTATGAATAGAAAGAAACCATCTTTCAACTCTTTTCCCAATCAATTTATTTCTTTCTAAAATATCTGTTTGCAATGTAGTATGATAAATGTGTGACAATTAGTGTTCATGAGAAAATGGAAATAATATTTGGATATCAGTTAGTAGTTAAAATTGCTACCCCTACACAATAGGGTAGTTGCAGCACATAGCTATGCAGGGTCAAAGTGAGTTTCAGTTCCAAGCAGGTCATGGTTTCTTGAGAATAAACAGTATGATCTCAGGCCATTAATGCTGGAAATACTCTCTATGATGTAACAGCATAGATCATATCTAAAATAGAAGTGTCTTGCCCTGAGCTCCCTACCTGCTTAGGAGAAAAAGAAAGTGCGTAATACTCCTAGTCTCAAACAGACATATTCAGGGTTGTGTTTATCACTGACAATAAAATTTTCCTATGAAATATTTTTTTATCTTTTGGATAAAGTGAAACTTTTACTTTTCCCTTTAATGCTAAAAATATTAAAAGCCTTTTGAACATGATGTTGGCACAGCAAATTTACAGGGAAATTTGAGGTATGAGAGTATTTTACAAATTAAGAATTTGATCTTTTTTATGAGGAAGTCTGCCTTACTGAAGTAATTCAATTTAATTTGCCTTCCATCTTGAAAATTGTCTGCTTTTGCAAAGCCAGAAAATCCTTTCTCTCAGTAAATGCTGCACCAGGGGCCTATGAGTGTAAGTTCCTTCCTAGCCTAGTCCATTTTGCCAGCTTGGTTTGTAAGCTTGCAGCCATGTTTTTGCCATGATTTGCAAGCTGTAGAATGAGGACCAGCCAAGAATGCACTTGTTGCACACTCCAGATCAGCTGATCAATTCCTGTTGATGCATGGGCCAAGAAAGGAGGAGGAAGGCAGGTATAGTAATGCCCCCAGACCTCTGCCCAAGCAGAGCTTTTTGGAGGGATCTACAGGCATTCAGAATATTCAACTCTGTTCCATTCTGTCAAGTCTGGAGTTCACTTAACGTAGCAGCATATCACTGCCTAGAAAACCCTTTGAAATGTTAGATATGTCCTCTTCGCAGCTGATTCTAGGCCAGCTTAAGAGAAACCTTCTCCTTTTCTCAGACTGAATTACATGTGTTCTTTCTGTCCATCATGGTTAACTCAAAAGCAATGAAGGCATTATGTGAGGTGTCCTCTTGCTGTTAGCAGCACTGGGTTTTTTCTACCATAAATAGAAGTTTCCCTTCCTTCATCAGGAGTGCATGGAAGCAGGACCTCTACTGTTAAAAGGCAATGGCCGTCCTCACAACTGGTGTCAGGTTTTTTTTGTTGTTGCTTTTTTTTTTGTTGCTGTTGTTTTATTTATTTGTTTCTTTTGCTTTTGGTTTTGTTTTTTTTGTTGTTGTTGTTGCTGCTTGTTTGTTTGTTTGTTTTTCTGTTACTCAACAGCTAGCACTGTTGTTGCCAGTTACAAAGATAAGATCCTGCAGCCTATTATTTTGTGTATAATTTCTAAACCTTTGTATCTGGCGTAGGAAGTGGAACTTCACAGCCACACTCGGTAATTGCAAGAGAAACTAAGAACTTTGCATCCAAAAAGGTATTTTGCCCTTCTCTTCTTTCTGACCCAAAGCCCAGAACTTACTTTCCTTTTGGAAGGAAATTCCTCACCATCTGCTGTACAGTGGGGCTTTATGCCATTGTTTGCTACCACCTCTCATGAGCAATATGTCCACCGATCCGATTTCAGGCTGGTCATGGGATGCTATAGTGGTCTACAAATGGATAGTTCCAGAAGTGCCATAATATGGCCCATGTAGAGGGTGTTAAAATATTAACATGCAGAACCATAGAACAGGCCAGACTGGAAGGCACCTTGAAAGATCATCTGTCCAACCTGTCATAGAATCATAGAATCATTAAGGTTGGAAAAGACCTCTAAGATCATCAAGTCCAACCATCAACCCAACACTACCATGATTACTAAACCATGTCCTGAAGTGCATGTCCTTTTCATGGGAAGGGGAGCCTAAATGAGATTATCTGTTGACAAAGAAGATCATACAGTTATCAGAGGAATAGCCTCTAACAAGTCTTTCCTGTAGCTTGGACAGATTCTTGTCTGTCTTCTTAGTCTTTATTCTCTTCACTGGAATTGGTTAATATAAATACCTGAGGGGTGAGTGTCAAGTAGAAGAGGCCAGCCTCTTTTCTGTGGTGTCCAGTAATAGGACAAGGAGTAATGGGTATATGCTAGTACATAACAAGTTCCACCTCAACATGAGGAGAAACTTTTTTACTGTGAAGGTGATGGAGCACTGGAACAGGCTGCCCAGAGAGGCTGTGGAGTCTCCTTCTCTGGAGACTTTCAAAACCTCCCTGGATGCATTCCTGTGTGGCCTGCCCTAGGTGATCCTGCTTTGGCAGGGGGGTTGGACTTGATGAGATCTAGAAGTCACTTCCAACCCCTAAGATTCTATGATTCTATGTTCTTCACTTTCTTGGCCATAGGACACCCTACCACAAAGTGTAAAAATGTGAAGTTGTAGATGTGGAAAGGCCAAACATGAAAAATAATAATGTAATTTCATTTCAGCCTGGCACTAAAGGAACATAAAATTAAAAACAATGCTTTCCTAGATAAGGAAGAACTGATTGCATGTAGAGGGGCCCTAGTCCTCAACTATCAAATGTTCTATCTGACTCTAACCCACATCATTTAGAACAGGAAACCCAGAAAAATCTGTTTCCTCCAGATGATGTTGACGTAATGGTATACAAGGTGATTAATATTCTGGATTTCAACCTATCCCAGTGGAATCCTCAAAGGCAAAATGAGACAAGAAAGCAAACAAAGCATTTCCTTTCTTTTACAGTGAAAGATAAATAGGAACAGCTAAGCAAGTTCTGACAAGCTTTAAAATCTGATATGAAATTGGATTGTATTATACTACCTAAAGAGGATGCCAGTCATCAAATTGATAAGAGCTGGTTGTTCCACTAAGTAAACCTGTGTTTTAGGAGGAAAAAAGTAACAGTTTGTGGCTAGAAACTCTTTTAATGCAGAACAGAAATGATGTCTCTAAGACTAAAAGCTGCTCATTTACAAAGCCTAACCATTTGCTAGACAGTGGAAGCAAAGCAAACTATCCCTCAATCCCTGTATTGGGTTTTTGTTGTTGTTGTTGTTCTTGAGCCGTTTAGTTAGGGAACAACTCCCAGAGGTATGAAATCTGCAGGAAAATAGTGGAACAGATCTCTGAATGGTGGAGAACAATTATTGCAGTATTACATCCAACTTTAGCTTACAAAGCAAACAAACGTGCTTGAAGTTTACTCCCTTTTCCCCTGCCCTTTTTCTAATTCAATTAAGTAGGTGGAGAGAGACCAAGTGAGACAGGATGTTCTTTCTCTCTCCATGCAGAGGTGGCTATCTGTATGCAGCAGGCTAAAGCCGATGGTACTTGTGATTAGTTGATTGAGTTTACTCTTTTGGTATATCTACCAAGTTCTGCTGCCAGAGAAGATATATTATCCTGGTGGAATTTAAAGCTGATCTTTTAATGAAAAGTGTGATGTGTGGCAAGAGGTTTACTCTTCTTACCAGCCTCAAGTTTTTCTCCTTTCTTTGGCCACCAGGTAAGAGGGTTGTGCAGGATGTAAAAAAAATACACTGATCTCTACTGGATTTAATGAGTACAGTTTTAAAACTAATTTCATACAAATTTATCAGTCTGTTTCATTTTTTTTTTTATATGTGCGTAGAGTTATGTATAAAACAAGATATGCAAAACCCTCAGATGCTGCCAAAGAATACAAGTTATACAAGCGGGCATGTCACAGGCTGACAGTGACTCAAGTCTTGGCAGCTGCCCTATAAACAAAGCTACTGAATTGGTTTGAATCTGTGTAATCATAGAACTTCTTATGCAGCTCACTTTCAAAGATGTGCTTTAAAGAATTACTAGAGAGTGAAAATTTGATCAAAATGCATGAATTACTAATGAGTTGAAAAATTAGAGTAGGCTTTAGAAATCCAATTATAATAGTTGTATTCAGTCTCTGAGTTTTAATCAGACATGAATACATGCTAAATCTAATGCAAAGATTTGCAAATCAAAACACATTCTCTTTCTGTATTACTATAATTTGCAATTCTGCTTTGGGATTCAAACTCCAGCTCCTGTGCCAAAAAACAGTCAGAACTGCTGATCACCTAAAAAACCAGATTTTTTTGAATGTCAGACAAATTGAGGATCCAGTAGTGTAGGTTGTGTTGTGGATGATTAGAGGGCTGTTCATACATTCTAAGTGTTTAAAATGTACAAAAAAGTAACAGTATGCAAGAGGGAAAAAAGTGAAATAAATAGAGACCAGTAATTGTAGTTGATTCTGCAAGTCAGATATCCCTTCAAAGTCATAGTTATAGAGGTAGCCAAGTTCCAAGAGAGGCTGGTCATGCTGCTTTATTAACTGTTATTTGCCAGTTTATATAAGTGTAAAATGTATTTTTACTCCAGAGTTTGATAGCAGTGAGTGTTAAGTATTAGTATTTGTTGAGGGTATCTTTACTAGCATAAATTTGCCTGTTGAACTGGAGCAACCCCTTTAAGAAAATCCCTATAAATTTTGAAAATTTAGATTAATTACTATAATGCTAAAGTCTTTATAGTTAGATCTGTGCTGATTTGTCCCTGTGTCTGTAAAGTCTCCTCTTATAACAGCTCTTTCTTTCTCTTTTCTTGTCTTCTAGAATGTTGTTTGTTGACCTCCAAAACTGGGGACTGTCACCTCTCCATGGAGAGGAGAGAAAGAGTATTTCTGGTCAATTTGGTTTGACATTGGCATTTCATTTGGAAATTGAATGTCAGATCTCAGTTCATGAATATTTTCAGCTACCATTGTCAAATTTTCATGGTTTGTCACATGCTCTGGAGCAGCATTTACTGTTAGTTAGTGCCCAAGTCCATCTAAGTTAACACTTTCTTCTGCGTTTTCTCCAGAATTGTGCAGCTCAGAAGCTGTGACACCAATACATTTGGAGATGAATTTTAGTTTTCTGGAATAGGGCAAAAATTACTTTTAACTGAATGTTTAGCTGAATGTCTAGAAATCAAGGGAAGCTGGAGGCAAAGAGCTAAATCTAAGATAGCTAATGAAGCCTGCTTTTCTCCAGAAGGTGAGGAGCAATGTCCTGCATGAGGTGTTAGAGCGAGGCAGAAAATTCCAACTCATTTCTTTGGGAGATTCCTGCATACATCTTGCCTTCCCTGACTACAAGTGCTGTCCAAAATGCTTAGTTCTCACTGGAAGATGTGGCAAATAAGGAAATCTCCACACCTTCAGGACCTATATGCAGTTAAATCCTCACTCTATATGCTATCTCATGATTTTCTTATCTGTAGCACAGAGCTAGACTAATTCAGTTGGCTTGTACACTGGTTTCAGTCTCACTGAAGTTGATGGGATGTAAGCATTTCCCTAATGCTGAGCCTTCATTTTAAAATATTGCTTTACATACAGATGTTTCTGCAAAATGACTGTTTCAGTGCCAAAGTTCCATTTAGTTTGAGAACCAAAAATATTTTGTTCTAAATAAAGCACAAAGGCTTGAACTTTACAGAAATTAAACGCATTTAGTTTATTTAAACAACTATGATTGCTTTTCAAGCTGTCACTCATTGAAAATGCCATTAAAAAAGTCTAACATATTTTTAGTCCCTGTGTCTGTTACAAACCCCACAGATCTTCGTTGGAACTCTATACTATTTTAATTTATACTACCAATGTATTCTCATGGTCAAATATTTTAAGAAACTTTCCTTGGAAATGAAGTTTGAATTTCATTCCAGCATGTGGAGTGATTGATGAACCATTTTTCTTCCTTAAGCTAAGTAAATATTTTTGTCCAACAGTATGGTATGATAACTTGAGGGAAAATTAGTGGCCAAAAGCAACCTTACTATTCATACCAATACATATACAGACTTTCTGTTGCTCATACAAATTAATCTTATTTTTTCAGTTACACAGTTTGCAACAAGTACATGTCATAGACAAATATCTATACTGGAAGAAATAGCTACTTATCTTCAGTTCAGCTTAGTAGTACAAACTTTGTACTTTATGGAAACATTTTGTTCTGTGTTTGTTTTTTTTTTTTT
>VZZY01008052.1:0-42242 GCA_013400335.1 Eurystomus gularis
TTTGAAAAAAAAAATTGTCTTGCTGGCAAGTAAACTGTTATTTAAGTACACAATCCATGGTACTACAGGAACAGTTTTGCCAAACTTGTCCAAGTATTCTCAAATCCTTAAAGATGGTATAAATATCATTTATAGCAAGCCGTTTACTTCAGACTATATGGAATGCTTTCCTGCTTCCCTGATCTAAGTGTCCCAGTTTGCATTATGGCCTTTATTGCTTCTGTTTGATGGAGTGATCAGTAAAAATTTAATGACACTATAAAATAATAAAAATGTCATTAATTTACCACGGATCTTGGATGCAGTGGTTGTAAAGTTACATTAATAAACAGAATATTTTTTACAACAAAAAGCATTGTTACGTGGGAACATATAAATAACACACATAAATTTAAGAGCAATTTTACTGTTAGCACACACATTATTATGGAATAGCCAATAAGTGTATAAAACATAGTATATAAAATTTTATGAAAATATACTGTGCACATCAAAAATTCAGCTTTTATCTAAGTGCAGAGAAAAGCCATTATTGTGTGCTTACGGTTTCACTGCTGTTCTTCCACAAGATCACAATTTTATATTTGTTTCTAGTCATTTGATGTTTGCAGCCTTTTCAGAGGCAGGGGCTACTGCTTCCTTGTCCTTTACTCCGTGCTTCACTAAGTCGTTCTTTTACCTTCCACACGTGAAGAAAGAATTGATACTTTCTGCCAGAACGTGACAGAAAAGTTGCTAATTTAATGCAAAGCTAAAAATAATGCCAAAGGGGTTGAAAGGCTTGCTTGGCGACTCTGGAAATAAGGGATAACTATCTAGCAGTCTATCTGTCATCGCTGGGGCTGCTCCATCACTGACTGTGATAATATGTGAATATGATGGATGCCATAGCCTTGTGGCTCATAACATTTAACATTCATCAGCTCTCACTAACGGGGGCTTTATAATTTAAATATCTTTATTTAATATGCAACATCTACCTCATACATCATAATTTCAAAGCACTTAGAGAACCAACAGTCCTGCAAGACAGTTGAACAGACTTTAATTTTTTCAATAACTTTTACGTTTTCTGTGTGTTTGTGACTGACAACGCATAAATAAGTGCCTAACCATATCACAGAATGGAAAATTAAGATTTGGCTGCTAAGAATAATATTTTTTATCTTCTTTTTCTCATTTTAAAGAAGTGATTATTTTTACTGTGTGTTGAACATACAAAGAAACACAAAGAATCTGAATTGTACTGGGAAGAGCTTTCAGGTTTCTAGTGTAAACTTCAATTGACTGTGTTGATCTAGTCATGGGAAAGGGCTGTCAGTGTCATGTCCTAAACCTTTCTTCTGAAATTTAAATGGGAAAGCTTAGCGTGGCTATACAGTATAAGCTCCATAGTCATTACAAAAAAGTCAGTTCAGGCCAGAGGTCCAAAATGCTTTTTCACAGGGAACAAAACACCTGCGCTCCCCATAGCAGTGCCCTTTGTTACGAACATCAAAATTTTCCATTAAAGTAGGTTAGGGAGATAGCAACATATCCAGTAGTTGATGTATGTGCATGCAAATATAATGCACATGTAGGTAACATATTTATTAGTGCAGCTATGCATAGACATTTACTTTTAATGAAGGTACACCTTTATTGGCTCACATAGGAATATTATGTACAGAATCTTCCTCTCAGTCCTTGCTTATACTGAGAAAAAGGTATACTTTTAAAGGACTTTTAGTGGAAGTAACTATTCTCTTTAGGATGAATTCAAGATGGGAGCAAAGATAAACCCTGTAAAAATAGATTGGAGCTTAGTGGGACAAGTTTCCTCCATAATAATAAATTTCATATAAATGTATTGTATATCATGGAATTGTACAGGCATCTACCGGATAAAAACATTGTTAGTACTGAGGAACTTTTTTCGATTTTTTACAGTTCTCTGAATGTCTATAAACTCAATGCAAATATTGAAAAAATGTTTACAATTACTGTGAAGATAATTTTCAGTAATAAAGCAAGTAAAAGAATGACTTTTCAAGGCATTTCAGAGACTTGAATATAGCTAGCTTTGTTACAGCTTTCCATGAATTAGAAGGAGGGGATTATAAAATAACTAGAAATGAATCTCCTTTGTTTGACAAGAGCAGGTATTTTTGTGGTATAAGTGATTTTCATTTCACTGTTCCTGAACCTTATCATGTAATTTTCCCTTTTCTCCTTCTATGTCAAAATATTGATATTCTTTCAGAAACTTCCTTTTTTTCTCCTTTTTTTTTTTTTTAACAGAATATTTTCTGGTAAAATCAAAGAGAATGAATGACTAGAAAGATGTTCCAAATGTGCATATTGATATGTAGCAGGGTCTGTTGATTTTTATAGCAGAAAGGTATTTCTCCTTCTGAAACACACTTAAAGGCTGTTCTTCTAAGAATACTCCAGGTGCTGTATTAACATCCTTAAGAAAGTGTTTTTAGCACAAATATTTTGAAGAGACAATATATATGCCAAAAGCTGTTTTCTTAGTACAGATCTTTATCTCAACTGCATATCAGCCCTTAGCAATGGAATGCAGAATCTTTGACAAACTTATTTTTTTATTGTGTCTACCAGTAAAACAGATCCCATCCTGATGATTCAGGTCTGTTGTTACATTGCACAACAACTTTCAGGACAATATTGGGCCTACAGTATCGCAGTGCCTTTCTGCAGTCACATTGGATTTGAAAATTTGTTTTCTTGTGAGTTCCTTTGTGTATGTGAGCTCCCGCATCAACCACAGATTATACAGAAGAAAATAAGTTAAGAATTTAACAAAATATAAAATGCAGAGTTATTTTGTTTAACAACTGCAAAATTCTGAGGAACTTTTAGAATGCCGTTAGTACCTGAAATGCCTGAGCTGCATGTTGTGGCAAATCCAGTGTCAGGTTATGCTTTCTTGTCTTCCTTTGTAAATTAATCAGAAAAAAAATGTTTAAAAAAAAAATATATGGCTGAAGGAATCAAAAGAATGAGGAATCAAAAGAATTCCTCAGTTGTTGGCCTGGTGGGGTTTTATTACTGAAAGATAACGACAAAAATAATCACATTGAAAAGCAGAAGTATTTGGGGGTGGAGCAAATGGAGAGTCAAGGCTATCAAATATGTTTTGTCCTTAAGAATATTTCCAAATTTCTAACCATCTTGCAGGAGAGAAACTCCTAATGTTTTCTTCTTATGCACAGTACAGAACTAGGTCACTGAACAATAGACTGAACAGCAATCAACACTCTACTTCTGCATAATGCATTAAGTATAACATGGAGAAACTGTTCGTGGAGCTGAAAGCTGGTATTTCATGTCTGTAAATTCAAGCTGACATGACATTTAATATTGTTTCATAGTAATGAACAACAAGGTTTCATTCATTCACAAGTATAACATAATGCCAAGTTTAGTCTGAAGAGGTAACAACAAGGCAAGAGGGAAAACATGCTATGTTCTTTCAAATGAGAACGCTAAATTAATGATAACCACTGAACGCTTTGCTACTGATACACAGTACTACAGAGACTACTATTGTGAGACAGTATTACACTGTCAATTATAGTGCCCTTGTCCAGTAGTTGATTGAGGAACTGGGTTAACACATAAATACCTTTCAGTTTCCACTTTCTAGTTCCAGGTTTCCTATGGAGGTCTTCAGCTCTCAAAAGCTTTCTGTTTTTCTTTATCCTTTTTTTTTTTTTCCTTCTTTCTTTTAAATCTCCTTAGATTCCCTTTCCACTGAGGTACAATTTAAATTCCTAGACAAAATAATAACAGTCCTGTCATCTATTATTCCTTCTTTCAAATACTTGTCTTTGAAAACTTCCTGCATAAAATTCAGACTTGTGTTTCCTCAGAGGTATGAATGCAAACTTGAATCTCATGGTGTGGTAAAAGTGCATTTTCCATTAAATTAGCAGTATATTTTAATACAAACTCTTCTTTCAACTTCTGAATTTTCATGTCTCCCAAATGTTGATTGTCTTTTCCAGTTTAAGTTAGAAAATAAGTGGAAAGGCAAAGTGAGCAGCATTGATCAGCACTGTTTGCTGCCAAGAGTGTTTTGTATTTGCATGTACAATCGTTTATGCAGTATGGCAGTGCAGATCAAAATAATCTCAAAGTTTCTGTATCTGTTTCACATTTAAATCTGATTTTCATAAATGCAAACATTCAGAATCTGTAAAAAATTGTCTCTGAGTTAAAATTCTAACTAAATGCACTCATTATTTATTCAGATGTAAAACTTAAGGCATGTATCAGTGCATACACATATGCACAGGCATATAATGAGAACTAACCTATATGGAGCATTAAGACCAGTTTTGTTTTTTTCCAGGAAAGAACAAGGTTTGAAAATTTAGGCCCACAATTAACAGGGAAACCCAATGAGGATGGAAAACTGGGCCCTGGTGTCATCGATCTTACGAGGCCAGAGGATGCAGAAGGTGAGTTGTAATTTTGAGTATGGGTTATTGAACACTGTGTCACAGAATGGTACGGCTGAAATGCTGCCAGTGTCATAAGTACTGTCTAGCTTGCATCTCAGCGTAACACATGAATGACTTCTGTGGTTTTGTGAGGTTGTAGTAAGTCCATAGCAAAGGGTGGGTACATGTAAAGGGCTGTATAGACCTCTAAGACCTGCAGCACAACTGCTTTTTCCCCCAGCAGCTGTCAATTTACTGGTTACATTTTATACTATTAAGAAAAGTGCAGGAAACATTGATAAAATTATCTCAGCAAGGCAACATGTACATATATACTTTTTCACCATTTTAAAGTATTCAGCAGATTTGGAGGGAGTTAGAGCTCTTTAAGTCTACCCATCAGTGCACTCACAAATTATTCAAGATATAGCAAGCAAAATTTTACTGACAGGCATCTGTCAAATGATAATGTCATGATATAAACCTCCAGTGCATTTGCACTTATTTCAGAGAGTTGTATCTGTCGGGCACACAGTGTCAAGGCACAGGTGGGGTCAGTGTTTATCAAGACACAGTTTAGTCTCCAGCAGGGTTACCATGCACGGTCTGGAAGTGGATGCCACTGGTATCCTTTCTACCCTGTGATAGAACATGTAGATAGACAGGAACCCTACCAGCTGCAGAAGTAAGATTAATTTACTGTTCAGATAGAATATTATGCAACATTTTGCTCCTTCAATTTACTTCTGTTTGAGAATAATTTTGCTCTTTTTTAACGTGACAAGTTCTAGTTATGCCACTGTTCTTGAGAAAAGGTTAAAATATCTCTAAATTTTTCCATTAATATCCAAACAACTCACGAGTTCAAAATTTGCTTTTATTCTTGGATCAAAAGAATGTAAGTAAAAAATAACTTTCAGACAGGTGTTTTGCAGTGATTTTTTTTTTTTTTCCTAGAAAAAAGGACTTAGGAGATACATGGACTTTCAGAAGTACTTGTTGACTAATTAGTTATTTTTAAACTGCTTTGTAAAGGAATTTCCATCCCACAGCAACTTCTCGTATTTCAGTGTGTTGAAGGATATTTTTTTCCTCAGTTGGGATGAAAAGTTGCAACAGAATACTGAGAGAAACACAGTTACTGGTTCATATGACATCAAGCCCCTGACGACTTTCTTGCTTCAGCTCATTTCCTTCAATTCATCCTTTCTCTTTCTAGCGTCCTTAATTTCATATCTTGATACACCTGGTGGTACTGGATAGTGCAGAATGAAGCTTTGGCATATGTAACCCAAGCTACAGTGATGTGTGCCAGTTTAAGGACAGTGTACATGTCTTTCTAGAGCTACTGGGGCAGTTTAAGGCATGGTGTGTTGCCACATGGGAAATCTGAGTTCATGAATGGATTCAGATTTCCAGACTTTGTTTAGCAGCCAAGAGATATCTCTGGAAACAAGGTGCTGGATGAATACCTCTGCTGATCTCAAAAAAAACGTTGGCAGGAGTTCAACACTGAGCTGCTTATTTGTCCTTCTAGTTGTAGACAAGGTGAATTTAGATATTATCTGGATATAAAAAAAGACATTCAAAATATCACCCAAGTTTTGCCCCTTATCTTTGGCAAGCCAGGTAAGAGATGACACTTCTAGCAAGGCATCATTTAGAGCGGAAGTCAACTTAAAACAGTGCTGCTGAAATATCAGCAGTTAAACTGTGGCCTCTGCAGACTCTGTTCGTCTTCTAATTGTTATGAAACTATTACAGATCTTTCTATGTTTGCAATGTCAGCAAGTTTTTTATGTGTGTTGCTATTATTTTGTTCTTCCATACATGACTGTTTCAGCACTGGGTTACTACGAAACTTGACAACTTATTCTTTAGAATCAGAATTGTTTATGTTGGAGAAGACCCTTAAGATCATTGAGTCCAACCATTAACCTAACACTGTCAAGTCCACCACTAAACCATGTCCCTAAGCACAACATCTACACATCTCTTAAATATCTCCAGGGACAGTGACTCAACTATTTCCTGGGGCAGCCTGTTCCAGGGCTTGACAACCCTTTGGGGGAAGAAATTTTTCCTAATATCCAATTTCAGCCTCCTCTGACACAACTTAAGGCCATTTCCTCTTGTCCTATCACTTGTTACTTGGGAGAAGACATCGACCTCCACCTCAACACAGCCTTCTTTCAGGCAGTTGTAGAGAGCTAGAAGGTCTCCCCCGAGCCTCCTTTTCTCCAGACTGAACAACCCTGAATCACTCAGCTGCTCCTCGTAAGACTTGTGCTCTAGACCCTTCACCAGCTTTGTTGCTCTTCTTTGGCATCCAAGAGAAGCTTGTTGCCAAGGTCACAATTTCAACTAAATGTTGAAGGTTCCTAATAGCTGTAGTCATATTCTTCAAAAACTTAGTGTGCTTTTATGCTTTCCTTTCTGTTTTGTCATTGTTACTTACTTTTAGTAGTTTTTCAATTTTTTTTTTAGCTATTGAGTGCTGATTGCTGTAGACATCTTTAGATAATATTTATGTGTTTTGTTGTGTGCTTTTATGCAGAAATTTCTGAAGTGACATATTGTTGATCAACTCATGACCCTCTATCTTTCTTTATCAGCAATACATCCATATCTCTGAGGTCCAGTGCAGTTGCAACAGTGTGACTGTGTGGCTGCTAAATTTAGAGAAGATATATTGACTCTTTGTAGAGGGCCTTTTTTTTTTTTTTTTAGGTGGAGAGCGGGGAGGGGAAACAGACAAGTGCTGTAACAGATTTATTCTTGAGCCAAAGACTCCAAATTTAGTCCCACTGCTGGCCATAAACTGGGGAAAGTGCAGTTTGAGCTGCATCCTGATCTAGACCAAGGGGGCTATGGAGGTGCAGTTCCACTCTCTGCCTCCCTGCACACCTGCGTTTCTATAGGAAACTAAAGTGTGCAGAGACATGGTACGTATTGGTCTCATCCCAGCGGGCAGCCGATATAGACCAAATCTGGGAAGTGTTCCTGGTTCCCATAGCTTTGACACAGCCTTTAAGGTTCAAGTAATTTGTTGTAAGAAATATCAGCAGACTTGTGTTTTATGGAATGCTTTTGTAATAGTATCTAGCAATGATTTCTCTCTACTCCTTGTATCTTTTCTATAACATATGGCAGTGATCTGAGTTTGACAGGATCAGAGTCATGTTTTCCTTTAATTTTAGGAGCGCTTGTGGTACTGGCTCATTGATCAGAAGCTGAAGCTG
Source organism: Eurystomus gularis (assembly GCA_013400335.1). NCBI lineage: Eukaryota > Metazoa > Chordata > Aves > Coraciiformes > Coraciidae > Eurystomus > Eurystomus gularis. The sequence continues at coordinate 7,694 of VZZY01008052.1, forward strand.
CATGTATTTTTTTTCTGAATCATGAATTATAAGACAAGTCTTGCAATTTCTTAAATATAGCTCTATGCAATTATAAGGCAAACATGAAAGGATACTGCAGAATGACTTTTAAGACTTCTTGTCCCTGCCCAGTGTGTGAAACCTTTTGTAAGATTAATGGTAACTAGGTGTACTTTCAGAGATGACCTAACATATGAAGTCATATTCAAAGCTTGTGTTACTTATAGTGACCTAACTGTCATCTGAATGGAGGCCTGAAAATCATCAACTAGCATTTTACATTAAATATTACATTTAACTGACATCTCTGTTACTTTCTTAGCCACCAGCAGGACTGAGCTAACTATATTAAAAATCATGCTCAGACTGCATTCAAAAGCATTGCCACTGTAACACCACTGATGAATAATCCACAGCTATTAGACTTATATAATTACCTGGAAATCCCAGTTGTCTTGTTAAATTATATGATATATTTGTAGCTAGCAAAATTCAAACACATGATTTGAGAGCCTCATAAATGTTCAGGACTGGTATGCAAAATTATAAACAACAGACACTTATAGAACTAAACAGGATTTTTTTTTTTCTCCAAACCTCATCATTTTAAAGGAAACATCATTCTTTCTGTAGGCGGCTTCATAATTCTGAACATTTGAGATTGTCAGTACTGAAATACAGCTAACTGACATGGACACACCAAGACAGTTTTGAATCTAGCTGTAGATAAAACCCATTTTTAAACATGCCTGACATAATCAACTGACCAGAGATTACAGAATATACTCAGGAGCCATAGGTGAGCCCTGTTTAATCTTCAGGTGGGAGAATCTAAAGTATTTAGTTCTTAGTTATCTGAAAATATTGGATGATCTGAATGTCTTTTTTTGGTTCAAGTTCTAAAAAAGATATTCCTTTCACAGATGCTCACTTTTGGTGATAGCGCTGCCTCTTTTGAATCTTATAATGTGCTCTATGTTTATGGATCTTGTGCTTGTATAATGTCCTCTTTGTGTATGGAACCTTCTGTTTTTGTGATTGTGGTCAAATGCTTTGGAAATTTGTAGGAAGATTTTATTTTGTAGTAGATAGAAATCTACACAATAGACCTAACATTCCTGTTGGCAATTACTGATTTTACCTTAGCTCAGGTTGCAGTGCGGTTTTCTTCAGCAGTCATACTCAGGGATTTAAATTCCATCAAGACCTGATCTTCATTCCTGCCAATGAATTGGATCTGTTAAAATACAGTTTTCTTGGCTGGATCCTGGGCACAGGGCAAAAACGTCAGAATGTTATTGTTTTGCCACTGCCTCACTGTGTGATTTTGTAAAAAAGAAATAACAACTTCCCTGTGTCCTATTTTCCCAAGTGGAAAATCAGATGCATTGTGAAGCTCAACCCTTGTTTATAAAGCAAATGGAAACAGGTGGAAATGCTGTATTAGTACTTAACATGTAGTTCCATGTTCATTTGTGTTAATATATTAGAATCAGAGCTTGTGATTTAAATATTGGGCCTCACAGTTTGCAATTTGGGACAACATACACAAAGATCTTGTCTTTTGATTCCTATTTTGGTGTTTTCATTAGTTCTATTTCTCAGGTGGTTGTTTTCTTGATTCTGTAAACTTTGTTTAGCACTGGCTTCTTCTTCCTTTGTTACTAATCTACCAGTGTGTGTTAAGCACAGATCATAGTTCTCAGGACAGGTACGTGCCTGCTAGTTTAGACAAAAACAATTTTAAATAATGTGGTGGGATCTGTCTGTCCACGTTATCTGTATCTATGCATTTATTTATCCCTTGGCATAGGATTGGTACCAACCCCTCTTCTTAAATTCACTGACTTAGTGCCTGTGTCCTCCCTTTCACTGCCTGCTATCTGTTACTTTAATTTGTAAATTCCTTGGTTTAAAGATTGTGGTTTTCTATATACCAGGTCACTGTCGGAGATTATACACTTTAAAGCCTTATCTGTTTGTTCATGGTATCTTTGACTATGCTCCAAGTAGGGCTGAATGCAAGCCAGTTGGGGACTGTGAGCTGCGTAACCATTGGTAATAGGCTGGCTCCAGTAGTAACCCCTAGCTTTATCTTATTAGTTCCAGTTCAGATATACACAGTAAGCTTAAGACCTCAATTCTGCAGTGTTACAGATGGTGGATATGCTGACCAACATAGTAAGTCAATTAACTGGTCAATATTTGTGGCAGTTAACAGCGGTCTGTCTTTCTATGTCTATAAAAAGAGCACTTCCCATTCATATTTGACTTGGGCTAACCACATTGCAAACCATGTTGTAGTACAATGAGAGATTCTACCTGCCCAAAGGCGAGGGAAATTGAATGGCTGAGAAAGAAATAGTGTTAGGCAGCATTACAGATTTAACCAATTGCCAGAAAACGGTGAACAATGAGTGGTTGCAGTGGCAGCAGCAATAGTGAATGTGGAATCATGTGGAGGAGAGGAATGAGCTAACTGGGGTAAGACAGCAAGTCTTTGCAACGTAGAAGGTAGTTTCTTGGCCTTGTGGGGAGAAACTTGAGAAAAGGGAACTACAAAGGAAGCACAAAGCTGATATCTAAGGGTGGGGAAAAACTGCCACCTTGTCCAGCTCCAAATTCCTGTCCATCTGTCAAAGCTTCATTTTCTCCCTTGCTAGTGCTAAAGCAGACATCATGACAAGTGCTTGGGTTTTGCAAATCTATCAAGTAAAAACAGATCAACACTTTCTTAAAGGAGCACCTCTGCCATATACTCAAAGCCTCAACATTCTCATATATGCCCAATAGTAAATAATTGCTTAAAGAAAGGGTGACATGTTTCCTTCTTAACTCAAAAAACGTTGACTTTGTGCAGCTAAAGAGGTAGGTGAAAAGGAACTACATATTTGGAGGCAGATCAACCTTGGCAGGCTGCCAACACAATCCAAACCTGTGAGGTAACTTGTTTAACACCCTCCTATGCAGAGGTGTAAACAGCAGGTAGTACATGCATGACAAAGCATCACCTACTTTTGTGACAGTGGTTCATAAATACTGGAGGAAAGAATGCCTCTCAACACCAGTATTTGTCACACATAAATATTTGCAATAGTTGCTATGGAAGTTGAGAGAGGAAAGACGAAAATCAGAAAACAGTGAAAGCTGTCTGAAAACAAAGAAGTGTTTCCAGAAAGAATGCAGTAAGCTGAAGTACTAGAACTTTTATTCCCCTGAATTCTTGTTATAGGACTTTGATTTAAAAACAAAAAAAAATCCCTTAAGTGTATCTTTATTATTTAAAGATAAAATAACTTACTATCTTGGTTAATTAGACCAGATGCTAAAAGGTAGTCTTTGTTAATTGTGTTTGCTATTAACAACCATGAATCTATTTGTGCCTGATACTTGAGTGATACGCTTAAATTTTTCAGGATAACTCATACCAGATCAGGAATCTGGGATAAAGTACTTAGGCACTCAGTACTTACTTTCAGATGAGATTCAGTGCCTCAGCCCTGGAGTAACTCAATACCTGCAAATGGGATAGGATTATGTTCTGTCTGCCCATCACTTTTCTGATGGCGACCACTTCATGAATCTCATTGTTGCCAGCATGCCCATAACATTTTACAGGGGGAACTTCCACTTCGAGTGCTGAAAAATCTGAGCAGTGGGTGTGTGGACTGCTCTTCCCATGGCATTGAAACTTACTCTCAAGACGCTACTATTTAACATATAGTATGTTTCTCACTTTCAGAATAATAAATCTGGATGCACTCCACAAATGTTACCTTTTGATTTTCAGCTGTCTTAGGTATTTTTTTCCAACTGCTAAATATAAGGCTTTGTCATTGACTATTTCCAAGATACAATAATTAGTACTTATAGAATAGTACCTTTATTTTTAAAAATTCTAGTTAGAATTTCTGATGCTGTACAACCAACCACTGTTACAATGCCCTGAGTTTTATATAACCGTGCCTATTAGCACAGTTATGGTTAAGGGCTTGTCACAATTTCCATTATATAGTGAAATATTCTTTTCAGGAATTTAGAGCAAGGCTGTAAAAAGTAACTGTGGGCTGCAGTTTTACACAGAAAATCTTTGCCTGTGAGAAAGTTATTGTCACAAATGCTGAAAGCATCAGATATTTTGCTTGGCTATTTTTAAGTGAAGTGAAAAATTAAATATAGTACTTCAGTGGTTGAAAACATTTTTTCACACTCATGTACAGCCCCCACAGGTGTAAAACAGCCCATAGTCCTGATTTTTAGCTCTGCACATGTCTTTGTATTGCTCCAATGTTGCAAAAGGAGCTTGAAGCTGCCTAAAATAGCATAAAATTTCCAAGCACAATTGAATTTTCAGCTGACAGAGAAAGCCACCATTATATCATACTGCATGGAGGAGAGAGGAATCTTGCTCTTCTTCCTTACCTCCTTGAGCACAGGGAGTGAAGCAGAAATATGAATACATTAGGGAAAGAACATCATATATTCTGGCTAAGCATAAGCAACTGATACAGATTCAGACAAGTCCTCTTCTTTGTACAACTGTCTGTTTTTCTAAGTCTATACTGCACATCATTTTCTCCTCCAGGAGCCTCAGTATCTCATCAATAGAGAAGTATTTAAGAGCATCTGCCTTTCCTCCACATAGATATGCCAAATATCTAAGCATGCATTTAGTGCAGAAGTTAAGTAGCAAGGGGACAATAATTTCTTAATTTGTAATTTGATTTAATTTTACAGAATCAGTGGTCCAAAATGGGGGGGACGGAGGAAGGGCATTACAGTATCTTTGCAGCTTCTGCAAATATTAAATGATTATGTTCTCAATTTGGCAGAGCTAGTTTCACAGAAGTGCAGCATTTCAAAAAAGAGTAATTTGTGAATTTTCACATAAGCCCATATTTCATGGCAAATCCCTCGATTTTTTATCCCAACCAAGTAAATCTGGCAGCATATTTGGACATGCCATTGCCATTTCCAAAATATCTTCCTGGCTTCACTCACAAATCCCAAATGCCCAGGTGAAGCATATTTGAATAATTAGCCTTAAGAAATTTTCCTAACATTTATTATTACTTGTTAACTTACAGCTCCTGTTATCATGCTGCTTTTGCTTCTCTCCCTTAAGGATAAATTATTTACTAATTATATTATTAATTATTATTATATCAGCACCCTATGTGAAAGGCAAGAAGAAACTGTGTATACGTATCGTAGCCCTAGGTCCTTGCCATCTAATTACTGGTACAATATGACAAGGGAGAACAGCAAACACTGGATGGAGGGAACTAGTTACACTGATGCAAAGAATGATGTTGCAGATGCTAGAAGGTGACAAATTCAAATGCAGATTGAATGTAGGAAATGGGCCACTAAAGCAGTGACTCCAGCACACATTAAAATCTTTTGCAAAGTGTTTTGCATTTCATTAATATCACATAATTGGAGGGAGGTGGTTAAACATAGTTCCCTTTTATAAACCACAATATACTTGAGCTTATGAAATTCATTGTTTTGCTACACAGGAGCAAGCAAAGTTGTTCAGTAACAGTGTTCAGCCACACTTTGAACAATGCATCTGTCAAATATGAAGTCAGGGCTGCCTTTTTTCTCTGTGGTGAATCCTGTCTGTCATTTCTCCATCGTAAAACAAAGCATTGACTGAAATATGAATGAATCATGTCCTGTGACTCTTGTTCAGGCAGGATTTTTTAAAAATAAAAAACTGTTAGAGAGAACTGCACACTGCAGGATTAATCCCTGTGTTTTAAATCAGTATCATGTCTTCTGGATGTTCTAGGTGACACTGTCATGTCAGGAGAAATTTGAAATTATGTGAGTAACAGCTCCACTGGCAACAAAGCTGTTATTCTTATAGGACCATTTTTATGCTAAATAGACTAGTTCATTCCGCTTTGTATTGTTTTGACTTTGAATATGATTAATATAGTAACAATAATTGCTTAGTTGTTAGAACACCAGTTCTTCTGAAAACAAAAACAACCAAAACAAATTGAAACAAAACCAAATGACAATTTGTAGTATTGATAGATCTTGTCAGATGCCTAACAATAATTATTAGTAATATTTATCTTGGGCTGGGTTGTTTTGTACATGGTCTTCCTTCCTGTGGGCTTCTACTTTTCTCATTTGAGTATGAAATGAAATATCAAAGGGAAACAAGAATGGCATTGGTGGGAATGTTTATTGCAATTAGACCTGATGACTGGCAGTCCCTTCTGGTGTCATTACTTAGGCTGAATAACTTTTAATTTAAATATGTTTCACATTTTTCTATCAATAATATCTATGTCAGAATGGGCTTGTTAGCATTTAATTAATTATCTTTGAAGGGTCTTGAAGTCTGCAAGTGGCACATTATTGAAAAGTCTTATGACACTTAAGTACTTCCCCAAATTTATAGTAGAGACTGCTTCTTCATCCCAGTGTCTATCTAGATGTTTCACAGATTTTCACAGAGTAACTTCTCATGCTCTTATGTTATAGCACAAGTGGGACTATGTAGGCCACTGAGAGCTTAAGTCAGGCCTTAAGCACTAATTAATTCCGTTAATATTCCACGTAGTTTAAAAGATTATTGTATTGTTTTAGCTATATTCCATGCTAAACGTCTGTGAGGTTTAATTTTGCCATAAAATGTGGTCAAGAAATCTAAACTGTTTGTATAAGCCATCAAGAAAGTAGTTGCTATTAGCAGTTTTAATCCATTTAAATAATGCAGATTTGGGCGTGGCTGGATGTGGAACATGGATGTGCAAATAGCTCATTTAGAAATATTGTTTCAGTATTTAATATGACTCAGCAAACAATTCAGCTTTAAACACTGGTGAGTGAACTGCTGTCACTAATAGATCTGAGAATAGTTGATCTGATTTCACACACAGAAGACATTTCACTATTAATTTTAGCTCTAGACTTCCAAATGGGGAAGGACATATATGCAGGTTGTGAGGATGGCTGTGAAAACTGGTGCTGTGTTTTAAATGAGATTAAGAATTTTGCTTGCATATGTAAAACAAATGTACTAAAAAAGTAAACTCACTGCCACCAAAACTGAAAACAAGGCACTTTGGAAAATATATGCTGATATATAACTGGCTAGAATTTCCTTCATTTTGCAAAGCCACGAGCCACATGCATCAGCTCACCACAAAGTCATTAGGTCTTTTTAAACTCAGATGAAAAACATTAACAAATACCACAAAAGGCTTTAGTATGGCCCCTTTGTTCATTCACATATGGCAGTTTATAACTCCTGCACCACTTGGGTCGTATGTTTGTTTAAGCTGCCTCCATCAGGCCAGCCCTGAAAGAACAAAAGACATCTTGAGCGATCCTAAGCAGGAAATGGGCTAATCTAAACATGGCTTGTGACACTATAAGTAGAATAGAAAGGGGAGGGATTGATTAGTCATTAATGTCCAATTGACTCCATATGGATGTTGCAATAATAAGGCCTTTTTCAGTGCAGTAGCAGAGTTATTGAATTAGAGGTTTATGTTTCCTCAGAGCTGACCTTGGGGAATTCCCTTTTGGTTCTTCTTGTTGATGTTTTAAAGAGAATTGAGTCTCTTACCAGGAAAAATAGAAGCACTATCATAACTGAGTGTCGCATGGATGTAGCTAACCTGTATTACAGTATATTCCCACCTCTTCGTATTTACTTAGCACCCTTAGAACCCTTGCAGGTGAAATACTTTAGAGCCCATTTAAGTATTCCAGTATTTTATGAATAACTCATGTCTTTCTCAGTTTTTTCCCCCTTTTCATTCACTGACATGCAGCCTATAAGAAATGTTCGGCCCTCAAATCCCAGCTGAATAATATTTGCTTAGCATTTGGAATGAAAGCAGCTTGACAGACACACACTTCCCTGCAGAACATTTTTGCCACTGTGTGACTTCAGACATCCCTGTCCCAGAGCTAGTCATGTTTCCAAGTGGGTGTTAGTTTTGCCTAGTGATGACAAGACGTGCCAATAATGACAATAGTTCATGAGATACCCATTTATTTTGCCTCTCTTGCTGGTAACAAAAAATGAAAAAGTCTTCTGAATGTCGGTGGGAATGAAGAAGTAAGATACAGCAAGGGGCAAAACAGATCAACGTTACGCTAATGCTGCTACAAGGCATTTAGATTATAGTGAAGTGGTAACTTCTGTAACTTTCTCCAGAACTGAATATTGAACTTAACTCAAAAAAATAGTTAAATGATTATTCTTGTATTCTAAACTTTTCAAAGCTTCTTTTGTCATTTTATTCTTTCCAGATTTGCATTTTCCTATTTTCTGTTTGCATTTTGTATTTGATTTAAAGTACTGCTATACCTTCCATAAAGGCTGCATTTGTCTGTCCAGAGGTTAAGAGCAGGACAGGGGACTGCCGAGCTGGTTTTTCATGCTCCTTGTTTCTATGGCATTTCCGTGTTTATGAGTAACCCATCTTTAGTAGTAAAAGAGTGACTCCTCTAGGTTCTGGTCTCTGCGATGCAAGCAGTGCTTGTTGCATTGTCACAGGCTGGGCAACATATTTTGGTGGTTGCAGTCTTTTCCAAAGTAGACAAAAATGTCATCTCAAGCTTAATTAATAAGTGATGATAGGAGTTTTACTACTAACCACTCACTTTTACACTAGGAACCTAGAAAGATTGTATTTATTTCTATATATCTTATCTTGGTATATGTCTATGGAAATGGTATGCAGTGTGTTCTTTAAAGTATCAAAGATTTGTCTGGGGGGCGTCAAAGGAAATATATCACTTCAAACATGAATCAGTGGCCAGAGTGTGAAGTGTAATTAAGGAATAACGGAGTGACTGATAAAAATATCATTCTTTTTTGCTGTCACTTCTTTTCTCTTCCTTTCCTCATCCTTTTCTCACCTTTCCCTGCACAGCTCCCCCCCCCCCACCCCTTTTCTATCACATCTATTGTTGTCTGCATTCTGGTAACATCTAAAAGCCCAGTCTGAGGGTTTGTTTTAATAGATGATGTATAAAATGGAAGATAAAACCACATCTTGTTAAAGACAATAGGATTACTTTATTGAATTACTTTANTTCCTTTCCTCATCCTTTTCTCACCTTTCCCTGCACAGCTCCCCCCCCCACCCCTTTTCTATCACATCTATTGTTGTCTGCATTCTGGTAACATCTAAAAGCCCAGTCTGAGGGTTTGTTTTAATAGATGATGTATAAAATGGAAGATAAAACCACATCTTGTTAAAGACAATAGGATTACTTTATTGAATTACTTTAATGAAGCTGTAACATTTTTTGATTCATTCTGTGGTGTTCTTTGACCCAGGACTGTCCCTAGAGTCTAGCCTGGAATCCAGCTTCCACAAGGGAGTTGCTTGCCATATATCCATAAAAAGCGACCGTTCTCCTCTAAGCTGCTTTTAGTTTTAAATCATCAAAGTCATTACAAGTTCAGCAAATGCAAAGCATCTAGGAATTGAAGGAGTTCACATCCTCAGAAGCTAAAAGCATCACTTTGAGGACAGCCCCAGCCTTTAGGCTGAAGTGTAGACTTCTTTGCCAATGAAGCCACTAGGGCAGACAAACTGTACTGCATTTGCAATATTTTTTAATTCTAACCAAGCTCTTAATTCTGAAAATCGAAACCTCCTCCTGATTTCAGTATGAATCATAACTAGCAGTTGGAGCATTAGTTGCCATAGAGAGACAATTACCAACTTCTCTCTTCTCACCCTTCATTAGTAGTACATTTTTATTTTATCTGTTATTTGGGGTTTATTATTTATTAGCCTTTAATGAAAATATTTTCAGAAAGAAGTAAAACACCTACTTCTTTGCCGTTGTATCTTTTCTTTAAAAATTTCAGACATCTCTTTCAGTTTGTCAGTACTACAATTATCACTATAAGACAAAAATCCATATTCTGCAAAACCTATTGAAATTATTTATATATGGCACAATGCTGTCTAAATACCTGATTGACAGGATGAAGTTCTCAAGAACAGCCAGTTTGAAAGCTTGTTCTTACCTTACGTGTTTCAACTTGTAAAGAGCTTACTGAGCCTATGAGCTTTTTGTATCACTAGTGCTTCACTTCTGAGTTAAAGAGGCACTGAGACTTTCTGGCTCCCCACATAGAATCACAGGCTAACAGAAGTATTTTCTTGTAATGCTTTAAATGCTGCATATAATTCTGTAGTTCTGAGAAGAACATGGAGATTATATTAGTTAAGTTATTTGCAGAAATTAATTTTGCAGATGCTTTTGTGATGGCCTGTAGGTCAACTTGCAAGTATTCCCCCTGAGATCACGCACAAAGAACATCAACTCTTTGGCTGCTTTTTCAAATCCTTCAAGAATGGACTTGCTTACAGCAGATGCAGCCAGAGCTTCTTGGCCTTCTTGGGATGGTTATAATTTATTACTCTTAGAACTGTTTTCTAACATAATTTTTCTCTAAAAACAGATATTTATCATGTTTTTTTCCTTCCTTTTCTTCTCCCCCCCCCTCCCCCATCTAAATCATATCTAGATTAAAAAGCTGGCCTATAATCTTGATACTAGTAAAGGTACTCTTTGCTTGCATTAGGATTGAAAGTTCAGGCCAAAATTGTGTTAGAAAGTGCTAAAGGCAAATTCCTTTCCATAGTCAATAAGTACTTTTGGGAAAGTAAAACATAGAAAATCATCATGTGGATTTAAATATGCCTTCTTTCCTTTGCTGTGAGTAGAGTAGCTGACTAACAAATGACAACTTTTGCATCAATAATATTTTAAGTTTTTAAATTTGTCGCCAACTTCCTAACTGCCCATAGACTAGTTAAAATTTTATAGTATTACTTTAAAAGATGGAACAACCATTATATTATATATTTGATTTTCCTCAAATTATATACCCATTTGTGTCAATAATTGTTTCTGTGTTGACTTGCTGTGGTTGTAACTTATACTATTTTCACGATAAATATATCCTCTCTCTGAAAAGATGGTATCTTTGATATGCTTGTTTCAAGCCTTCTGACAACAATGGTCAGAGCCACATTAACCATACACACCCCTAAATGGATCCTACATGCAGTTCACTCAGCAAAACTGCTGTTCCTTTTTGCAATGAAAAGCTGACTGCAGCTGCAGCCTCCTGCAAACGCTGAACACCTGTAGCATAGTACTTAACTTAGAATAGTATTAAAATAGTTTCACATCTTACATTTGCCACAAACCTGTCTTCTTTTATGTGCACACGTTAGTATACAAATTGCCAAATTGGTGTCAGTTGTAAAGTAATGGCATTGGAGGCATCGTAAATTACCAGGGTGATCCTCAGGAGAAGACACTGCTGTATACGAATGAGTGTTTTGCTCTCAGGGTAATGTATGTCTTCGTCTGGCCCAGTAGTCAGCATATTGCCCTGTGTTGATGGATATAGTCAGCTTGAAACTACACTACATTTCACTGCACAATAAACATGGCTGTCAACACCATATAAAGCAAAATCAATTTATCCTGTATGGTCAGTGCGTTTTAAATGAAATTAATGTACTGTGGACCTGGTGGCAAAAAGGTAGTGTATTAGTTATGCACCCTCTATTTTAGGACTTTTTTCATGCAAATATATTTCCTATATAGAATTTTAAAAATAGTATACCTAACATCTAGTGTTTTCACACTAAATTAGAAAACTTAGTTATTGCACAATTAAAACCTCATGAGTCAGTCACTGAAATCAGTAAATCTGCAGTGTTTTACTTAGTGTAAAGAACTAATCCTTTATTATTTGGCAAATAAATCTGTGTTGGGAGCTGTAGTAGTTTACAAAAAAGGTCTATTGCTGTGCTAATTCATTGTCAAGTACTTTGATTTTTCAAGGTATTGAAGTATATAAGCAGTTTGATAAGGCCTAAGACCTAAAACTAAATATGTCACTCCCCCACTGTAAAGAGTTTTTGCCTTTCTTTTATAGCTAATGTATAACCCTAAAAACATACGTTATCATCACAACTGCAATAATTTTTCCAGTAAAAGCATGCCTTATCTAGGCTTAGTTATCTCATTCTCCTGTATTAACTAATTCTACACCTCATACTCAGCTCTGTGAACTCCAAACCCCTATGAAGCTTTGCTGTTTGTTGTCAGGAAATAGGGCTGGATGCATTCAAAAAACTGATTAAGGTTAGCATGTGCAAGTTGAATTGGTGGTGGGTCATGACAGGACACTGGGATACATTAAAGCACAGCAGGCATGGAGAAGCTGGAGTGCTTGGCTCTCAGTCTGGAAGCTCCAGGATGCTGTACGTGTACCTGTTGAAGACAGACAGTTTTATTACATGTATGTGATCAAATGCTCCAAGACACATCTAAAATTCAAGTAAAGCAGATGCAACTTTCAAATGTTCAGCTCCAAATATAATCAGATCCATACAACTAGCAGCATGTACCTGGTGTACTATATAATTTATTTTATGAAATATTTGGCATGTGCTTCACTGCTCAAGCAGCAAAGTTATTGTAAATTACTTGTGTGAACAGGTCTACATCAGTTTGGATTCTCAACTGTAACTTTTATGTGAGTTTTGTTGAGCACTCAGAACATATATGCTATGTTAAAGTCCCCAGTGCAACCTTTTTCAACGCTCCATTCCTTAACTTGAGCAATACCAGTGCAATTCGTTTCCTCACTCAGATGTCGATGCCTTCAGACAGGTGAGTCTGATCAATCACACTGAAATCACTGGATATCCTTTTGCTCTGTCTCTCTCTCTCTCTCTCTCTCTCTCATAGACCTGGCAGCAGAAAGAGAGAGAAAAAAAAGAGAATGAGGCTAAAATAAACACAGTACCGGAAGCACTTGCGTAATCCACATAATAATGTTTTGCATCCATCTTGTTTCTTCCTGCCCTGACATTACAGGAAGTAAAGCAATGAATGGCTCTGCAGCTAAACTACAGCAGTATTATTGTTGGCCAACAGGAGGTGCCACTGTGGCTGAAGCTCGAGTCTACCGGGATTCGCGGGGCCGAGCCAGTAGCGAACCGCACATCAAACGACCAATGAATGCTTTCATGGTTTGGGCAAAGGATGAACGTCGAAAAATTCTCCAAGCCTTCCCTGACATGCACAACTCCAACATTAGCAAAATCCTAGGTAAGTGCAAGACAATGAGCAAATCATGATGGTGACTGAACAAAACCTGAGAGAAGCGAGAAGGCTCTGTTATGGTAGTGGCAATTGGCAGAAGTTAGTTATTTTTGGAGCTGTGGAATGATGAGGTTATTTATATTGGTGACACAGGCTAGTACTTCTTTCTTGGATCTGCAGCTTCTCTAATTTTAGGACAAATTTTGTCTGGGAGATGTTCACTGTAATTAGAATTACCGAGACTTATACAAATGAAGACTCATGGATTGTTTGCATTTTCATTCCCTTCCTTTTCCCTTTCTGCCCCTTTCCTAATGCTTTTTATTTTCAGCAGCAGAGTCACAACGTGCTTTAAAGACTTAGCAGCATTCAGAAGGAGTGTTTTGTGAAATCTGTTGCAAGAGTGTATCCTGATAAAAGGGCTAATGGCAAGATCCCATTAGAAATTACCTGAATTACCAATCACCTGAATGCAAAATGGTACTTGCTAGAGTAAATACCGGGGAAAAGTTAATAAAGTACAAAATCAAGAGTTTGTGTCAGTCAGTGCAGTGTCAAAGAAAGGAACCTGGTACAGTTCAAAAGTTACCTAGGTGCACACTTTTTCGCACGCAAAATGATGCTTGATTCAAACTGCTACAATGTTGGAAAAGCTAAGGAAGCATTAGTATCATACAATTAAAATACTGCTCAGTCAAAAGACTTCATAGTTAATATTTAATTTATATAGATTGGTACAATCAGGGAATATATCATGGATTATATTTTGCCACTGTGCAAATAAATTGGCTCATTTCTGAGAAATTTTGATTTGCTTTTTAAGACCCCTCCAGAGAATTAGAAACATACGTGAGAATGAGTGGTGAAATGTTAAAACCTATATGTGCTTTCTGAGTCTTTGAAGTGAAAGACAGATTCCAAATGTAACTCATAATAAATAAAAGTAAAAATCAAGTTTCCTCTGTAATCAATTCATTGTAAACTTTGAGTTCAAATACATTCTTACCAAAGTTTGTTGCATGTTAGTTCGGAGGCAAGAATAATACATAGAAATAAATGTTACTTTGTCCTAAAACTTCCAAAATCTTACTTAGTAGTTCTCATATTTTTGTCTACCATGTAAGTAAGTTATATGAATAGCCTTTCAGTTTTGTATAAAACCTGCACTGTTTCAGTGTTGGCAGCTGTAGGGAATCTATATTATTTGTGTGCATTCTGTGAAAAAACTATTAGGAGCATAGTAACTGTATTCATTAAAATGTAAACTTTCAGCATAAATATTTCAGAAGTGCCAGCAACTGAGTGTTTGTTAACCATGGAATTAACCTGTCAGTGTCTGTTCTGCCACAAATAAGTCTATGTCCAGATAATATCTGTGCAACTTTTCCAGGACAATGAGAAAAGAGACTGAAATATTAGAACTGACACAGTATTGCTGGCTACGGATAATATTTATACAACTTTTCCATTTGTTGATGTATGAAAAATCTTGGTAAAAGAATAGCTTCCACCCACGTTTACCACAGCTGTAATCGTTTTATTCATCTAAAAGACACCAAAGAGCTAGTTTCTGTATTTCTTATCCCCCGGATAAAGAAATCTCTTCTCAAGTGTTTAGATAGCTCTTTATAAACAATACAAGAGATCTGAATACTTTTTCCTCTTCCTGTGTACACTGTGTTAATTTTTAAACTTTTTTTATTGGTGCAGCTTTCAATGAGCGTTTACAGTACCTGAAGTAGTGTATATAATTACAATGTGCTTTCTGGGTTTACTTTTTTTTTTCAACATGTTTGTTAAATGTAACTTTTTCAGTGCGATTCTGTGCAATTATTAAGTCTAGCCAGAAGATAATAATAGGATTTAAAATATGCTGAGGTGCCAATATTACGCTAAGCTTATATCAGAAGATTAGTAAATTTAAGACATCCAAACAGCAAGGGATTTTTTCACAATTTTGTTGAATCTGTAAGGTTTTGATAATTTTTTCCTGCTACATAGCAATGTATTAGTATCTATTAGTAGGAGTATATAAAACAAATCCTCATAAAACTATCAAAGAAGCATGTATCCGTAGGCAATATGTTAAGCTTTTAACAGTAAAAGTATGGTTGTAGACCTTGCTTAACCATAATACTGTGCATGGTATTACAAAGGTATAGAGTTATTCACAGATTAATGCTCATATTGTAAAAAACTAAATCGTCTATTTTGCAGCAAGATACTGAGATTTTGAGAAGTAACTAAGTGCACCTTTTAATAAAGATTTACAGATGTTTGGTCAGCAGCATTATCTGAAAGTCAAGGTTCTTTTAGGATGTCTCAGGTTGTGCATCCCAATATATGTGCTTAATTAACTTATTTTAAATTTATTATGGTGAGAAGGCATATTGAAATGTGTATGTGTAAAGCTAAACCTGCTCTATTTGCGTACTCACAAATGTTTTGTGTTAATAGGATCTCGCTGGAAGTCCATGTCAAATCAAGAGAAACAACCTTATTATGAAGAGCAGGCACGGCTAAGTAAAATCCACCTAGAAAAGTATCCTAATTACAAATACAAACCTCGACCAAAACGTACCTGTATTGTTGATGGAAAGAAACTGCGTATCGGTGAATACAAACAACTGATGAGGTCTCGAAGACAGGAGATGAGGCAGTTTTTTACTGTAGGGTGAGTAGTATTGTTGTAATTGTTTTCAAAGACAGAACATGCTGTTTGAAAACAAATAGACTTATCTGTATAAGTCACTGACTGAAGTCATTTAGAAGGTAAGGATTTGAACCTGTAAAACCTTATTAAAAACATAAGATATATCATGCAATATAGAGCTATCAGCCTTCCACTGCATGCTGATTATGAGACTGATTGTGGAATCCTTTAAAGTCAGAAGTTGTTTCCCATTAGCCTGAAAGGTTTGAATCATGTCTTTTGTGAGTTATTAGTAAGCTAATCCATTCAGGGTTAGTAATGACTCCAGGATCATTTCCTAAATTAAGACAAGATCAAAGAGAAAAACACAAAAGATTACTTCTGTGTAGAATAAGGAGTCAGAAGAGGGGGGAAAAGGGACAGGAGTAATAGCAGTTACATTAGGAACACGCATGAATGAATGATACCATAGCATGAGGGTATTAGGATTGTTGTTATACGTAGAACTGTGAAAAAAAATTTTTTTAGAAAAACCCGTTTTAGGAAGAGTCTTTCAAGTAGTGCATAGATAGACTGTGTAGATTTATAACTCAGAATATATGCCTCAAAAAGATCCTGGCACAGTGTGTTTTTTAACAGTATTTCCTCTAGTTTTCAGCAGAGAAAGCAGCACGATGAAAGATCTACAGGCTAAAGATAACAAAAGTCCAGTGGAACAACTGCACCATAACTGATTTCTCTCTCCTGGTTTTTTGTTTGTTTTTTTTTTAAATGAATTAATCTGTAACGCTGAGCTCTCTAACACAATGTTTCTGGTGGTTTACAGAGAGTCTAAAAGCTATCTCCAGTGCCAGCCTTTCCAAATTCACAATGTTCTGCTTATTTCTCTAATCACAATAGTCTCCTTTTGTTGGGTACTTCAGTACCAGATAATTGACCTTGACGTCGATTATGGGTTCTCATTTTTGGCTTGGGATGCAGGACTCCTGTTGCAGTCAATTATTTTGTGCTACAGCCTGCAACAATGTGGGCTCTTTCTTCAATCAGTAAATAGAAGTGTTTTTGATATCTTGAAATAGCCTTCTAGTCTATAGATATAACGTTGTTTTTCATTCTTCACTCTAAGGGAAATTGTTTACTAATAGGCTTCCATCAAAATTGTACATAGAACTCTTAAGCAGAAGTCTGAATTTATACAGCACATCACAAATTATATTCAGATTGAGGGAAAGAAACCCTAGCTTATGTCTTCCAAAGCGGATTGACAGACCAAATCACATCTAGACAAGAAATGCAAAAGAAATGCCAAAACAGCAGTCTTAACAATTTAAGAATTGCTTGCTAATTCATAACAGTATTAAGCAGTAGCATTTTACACATTGGAAGTGGTATCTAAATATAGAGGTGAATATAGAGGACAGAGTTAAGAAACTTCTGGAAGTGCCTACTTAAAGAGTGATATTTTGATTTTTTAAAATAGAAAATGAAAACTATTCAAAATTAAACTGCTGGTGCAAGCTAAATGTACTATCTTTCTCATATACCAAACACTACGATCACAAAGACTGGAAGAATGTCATCATTTTCTTGAAAGGATTGGTTCTAATTCATATTTATGCTAAGTCTACATCACCATGCTCTGGCCATGTTGAAGAAGATTTGAAGTAAGATTAAATTACTTTTGTACACTTTTATAACAATGCAGTAGAATTCACTGGAAACAACAAATTTTAATTACACAAATGATGAAAAAGGGAGTATGAAGTCTAATGAATGTGTTCAATAAAGGTGACACGGGATCCATATTGCAGTTCAATATGAATATAAATTTTGATACTGAGGAAACAGATTGTGATTTTAAAGAATTATTTCATGCTTTTCTGTGACTTTCAACTGTTGCCCCAGATTCCCTTTTGCCCTAAAGAAAGAAAAGAATTCTTGGAAGAGACAAAGCAAAAATATGAAAAAAAAGACCAAGACAGCTTTTTTTGTACTGAAATATAAAACACAGCAACATTTATCTCAGCAGAATAGTTTACTGAATAATAAAAAGCAGTATTTCATCCAAATCAGACTATAATTAAGTGAAACAGTAATTGAGCCCATCAACTTCTTACACTTGCTCTTCCTTGTGTTTAATGTAAATATCACATAAATCATCAGCTGGAAGAGTTTTCCTAAATGACCTTGCACATCCATCATTTTTCCACTGTTTTGATGGAACAAAGAGCACAAACTGTCCTTCAGAACTGTAGACATGAGAGTTGAGATACAGTTTCCTTTTCAGAATGAAATAGGAGACAAATGTTGGTTTTGGGATTGAATATACTCTATGTTTACAGTAAATATTTCAGTGTAAGATAGAGAACAAAGTACAAAATAGACTCCAGTGAAATGTGCCAAGTGCTTCATACTGCTTGAAGTCTTGCTGTTTTTTCTTCTTGGTTTGTTTTTTTTTTTGAAAGAATATAGCAGTTAGGTTGGGAATGGGTATGCCAAAATGGCAAAAAAATTATAATCACAGCATAAAAAGATCAATAGGAGATGTGTAAAGAGAACAATAGACCTTCAAAACAGGCGGCTAGAGGAAAGGATAAATAGCAAGAAAAATTATATTCTTTCATATTTGTGTTTGATATTCTCTTATACCAAATGTACATTTCTGGCTTAAGCAATCCAGTAAGGGCCAGTTCCTATCCAATCACCTTGGTTGAGCCATTGGCTAGCACAGAATAATCCTGCCATGTACACAACTAAAGCACCCCCCACCACAAACACAGAGTTTTACACTGCTTGAGTTTTTACAATGCAAAAAGCCTCATACTGCTTACTTCAGTGAGCCACATTCTTTTGTAAACATAGGTAAGATGCACAAAAGTTGTTTAGAGAATCTCAATATACAAACTAGCCAGGCTTTAAAACAAAATAGAGAAATAAGCTAATGAGGGCCAGCTTCTATTCTAATTTTTGAAGAAAAGCTTCCAAAGAATTGAATGAGAGTGAAGATTTATTCGAATAAATTGGGCAGGAAATTCATGTTTTGTGGTCAATGTTATAGACGTGATAGACCAGCACAACAACCTAGCAACTGGGAAGTATTTTAAAGAACAGAGCGGAACTTAAAATGTGCATAGACATTCTATTGCATCCCTACATGAATGAATTTTGTTCCAAATGAGGCAGATAATATACAGAAATGATTCATGTTTAATGCAGAGTATATTAAAAATTTGCTGGTTTTAATCTAGTGGAAGCTGAATCTGAAGCCAGCTATGTCTTTAAAATAATTGAGTTATTTTTAATAATAAAATTATTAATGGGAAGTTGTGGATGACAACTTCAGCATAAGTTAATCCCTGAACAGACTTAAAGTGATTTACAATTTATCTTCAATAGTACCTCTTTTGCAATGCATAAATAAATGTGAACAAATGGATCATATATAAACCATAAATTCAGACGTTTTAAAAGTCTGTCTTTTGTTGCCTTGTCTTACAAAAAATAATTCAATTCTCAGTCATTTTTACAGTCTAACACACTCTAAATACAAGTATATGATATATACATTTCTCTGCAAAATGATGTAAGCAGTAACTTTTTTGTGTGTTTTACCAGTGTAAGATGTTTAGAATAAAGCTTTTATAGTGTTTATAACTACTGTACACACATAGTCTGAATGTTGCTAGACTACGGTTTTGAATAAGGCTGTAAAATTATACTCCTGTAGCTTGAACTTAAAGTAAGTACACAATGGCTGCTTTTGTGAGATTTAGTGTTATTTCACTCCTTATGGGAATGTACATTTCAGGGGCGTGTAGCATATAAGCATTTTCCTTAACGCAATCGATTTTGCTTCAGTCATTTAAAGAGCTGTCAGAAAATAGTTGGGAAGGGATCAGAAAACAATGGTAATTTGCCAATTTAAATATTTAGCTAGTTTTGCAAAAGTTAAAAGTGGAATGTTCTCCAGGAAAATCCTAAGAATATTAATGCCACAAATGTGTGTGCAGGCCTAAGAATTGGGCTACGAATTTTCATATTACCTCCTTTTTTATATTTATCTGTTTTGGGCAAAATCTTTGGCCCCAGACTGGACAGAGCTGTTAGCGATGCTGGCAGAGCAATGAGGCAAGTGACCTGTAGTAATTTGCCACATAAGGATTTCTTTGGCAAAGAGGATATAGTGGAGACAGGAGTGGTTTAAAGCCAGGGTATGTAGCCGTGCATCACTGTTCCTCATGGATCTGAAGAGATAGGAAGATTAATGCTGGGTTCTGGAAATCTTAACCAGGCAGCCAACAACCTTGCTTTAACCATGTGAGACTGAGCTGAATTGTAACCTGTCGCTTGCAGTGAAGTGTTTTTATCTTCTCTCTCAAAGATCCTATGACAGGCAAAACTCTAGCTAAATACAAGGATTAAACATATGGCAATTAATGTTATAAAAAATACCATTAACATGAATGCCTTTAAAAACTACAAATAAAAGAAAACTTAACGGCCAGT
Organism: Eurystomus gularis; assembly: GCA_013400335.1. Lineage (NCBI taxonomy): Eukaryota > Metazoa > Chordata > Aves > Coraciiformes > Coraciidae > Eurystomus > Eurystomus gularis. The sequence goes on from VZZY01008052.1 coordinate 27,984, forward strand.
CATAGGTTAGAAACTCCAACTCTTCCTTTCAGTTACTGTGGTTAGAATTTAAATAAATGCTCTGATTTCTTTCCCCCTCCCCGTCCTATAAAATTTAATTACTTAGAAAATGATAACACTCCATATATTTTGTGGTATCTTAAAGTAAGGTTTTCTGGGATGTAACACAGCAACTTGAGCAGAACTTACAGTGACAACCTAAAAAATGTCACAACAGTGACAGCTCTAAATATTAACAGGGCTCAAGTGAGAGGTAGCTGTCCAGTTACTTGGGGTGTGTGGGTGCCCGTGTTTAAGCGCTAGCAAATTTTTGCTAATGAATGGGTAGCAATTTGAGATGCTTCCCATTTAGGTGGTACAATTACCACATTTACAGTCCCACAGTGAGATACAGGTAATTTCAAGCTCACCGTTACTACGCACTCAACAGCAGGCATGCACAACATGTCTGATTCTTGTTCAGCATGAAAAAAAACCCTGCATTTATGAATGACAAATTCAGAAAGCCTTTAACTTTCCTGTTAGTCTAACCAAGTTCTTTGCCAGTTAGATTCATTCTGTAGTTTGCCATGCATTTGCTGCATCCTCAAGTAAACGGTATCTCTGTAAATTCTGCTTCATCATGCTCAGGTGACATGGGTGGTACTGGGACAAATATACTATGTCCCATTGGAACGTGGATATGCAAAAAGAGTTTTGCTGACTTGATAAGCATTTGAAAGAATATTTGAATTTCTTCATGTAGTCTGTCCTTTGGACCCTAACACTGACAACCCTCATTTTATTGTGACACTACACAGCCCTGTCCTAAACAGATGTTTTTTCCTTCTTGCTGCTTATAAAAAGGCAATTTGCTTCTAAAAATGCTAACTTTTTGGGGGGAAGGGATAAGGGTGGATATTGGGGTTCCAATCCTTAGTGCCATCTGTACCACAAGAGCAGCTTGCACTCATCCATTCTTTGAGTATATTCTACAACTCTTGTTAGAAGAGTTGTAAAAACTTTTCTCAAAGCATCTTTTGGCATTCATATTGTGGTGTTCTTTGATGAATGACTAGGAATGTTTTGTTTAGTGAATGTATTTATTCTAAAAAATACCACCAGCAGTTTTTAGATTGGCAGGTTAGAGAGAATTATGTGTGTATGGCCTGGTGAAAATTATGTAGAATGTGACCATGTGTGTGTTTCTTTTTCCTTTGCTTTGCGGAAATAGTCATTAATGTGAGCATAATCTATGTCTAAAAGTTGTGGAGGACATATGTGTGGGTTTTTAACAGTAATAGTTTATACTCCCGACAACATGCAATCCTAGAACAGAAATGTTCCCATGTGAGGTAGGTGTTCAATTTTATGGATAAAGTATTGAAAGATGTTTGCTGAAAATCACTTGAAAGCAAATACATGGGCTGAAAATTGTTTTCACAGAACATTTATCAGACCATTTAAAAAGTGAAAATTTAGTGAAAAATCCCTAGCTGTTTGTAAATCATCTGCAAATTATAATTTGCAAACAGGAGTATAATAACTGTGTCAAATGAATTACTGTGATGTTTTTGCTCGCTGCTAGCCAGGTGTACCACACTTACACAACAGATGTTTGAATTTCTCAAGCAGTACAGAGGCTTTGTGTGCCGGGCTAGCAGTACCAGCAAGGACAGTGCTATATGCCATTTTAATATTATCTTACACAGAGTTTTCATGATTTGACTGTCTGTATTGGTTCCCAAACTTGAAGGACAACAACTCTGTAGTGTGATATTTATCAAAATTAGAGTCTGATCAATGAATAATAAAGACTCAACATTTAGGGTCTTGTAAATAAGTTTAACATTATTTTGTGTATTGATTTCACCAGTGATTAAGGATTTGTGAGAGACTGGTTTATGGAATGTCCTTTTGAATTGTAGCTTAGAATGATACAATGGTCAAGAACTTACTGATTCTTTAGACCTTTCAAACATATCTGACACTGTTTCCCCAGCTAAAATTATATCCTAGTTCTCTAATACTTGGTCAATATTGCTCTAAAGAAGGTTGGGAATACATTTAAATATATGATTCTTTAAATAGATTATGCAAATAGGCATGCATGTTCAATAACTAATCAATACTAAACCAGCATCTTTCAGGGCATTTAGGTACTTCTGGTACTGGAGTATATTCATTCATGTTACATCTAAAGTACAGTGGAGATTCTCTTCCTTCAGACAAGTTATATTCCTTCTTTTTCTCTTAGCTTGACTAAAGGTAATGATCCGGAAATAATATGAGAATAGTTGTATGTGTATTTTAATACAGAAAGTATGTTATTAGTTCATTAACCCAAATGTAAGAAGTAGATTTAATTAATTTGTAGCCAGTAAGGTCTTGACCATGGAATAGGTTCAGCAACCTGACCTTTTCTCAGCAAAGCATTTGTATATACATAGATCACTGTAAGAAGAGACGTTGTGTCACTTAGTGCAATTATGTACACGATTACAGCAAAGTTTGAGTTGAATTTCTTGACTGGCAGTGATATAAGCCTATTTTAGTAGAAGTGTGCTATTGCTCTAGGATGCTTAAAATCACACACACAAAAAGGACATTACATTGTGCAAAGTTAGGTATCAGAAGGTAAGATGTGTCAAAAGTATAGCTAGTGCACCCTTAATTGAGTCTTCTGATGTACCTTCATTGTCAAAATAAATCAGGTCTGCCACTGAGCATTCAGGAGGAAGTCTTGGTTTCTGTAGACTGCCCGTTATCATAGAAAAAAGAACATTTGTTCTTATTTCTTAAACTACTTTGCTTCAAAATCTCAGTTTACACATTAAATCCTGAAGAACAAATGACATTCTGATCAGGGATTTAAATAAAAATCAAAAGCCAGCTATAAAATATCAAAAGTATTCCTAAGTGATGTAGGAGTCTACCTAGCACTTAAACAGTAAATTACATGCTTACAGTTAGACAATGTTGCTTGGTCACCTATCTGCTATTTTAGATACTTATAGATAATCTTGAGGTCCCCTCACTTACAGAAGCTCTTGTCAGGAGTTTGGAGGATATAGATTTTCAATATATGATATCTACAGTAACAGTTAGGCATTCACATAGTTGCCTGAAGCCTTTTGATGATCTCTGTCCAGGTGCTAGTTTGCAGTATGGTTTAAATAAACACATAAAATACATAAAAGAATCGACATCTGGTAGTTACTAAACAGTTTACTCTCCATTTGTCCTTGGTGGGAGCTAAGATGAACCAATACTGTACGGGACCAGACTGTGAACTGCAGAGGAGTGCATGCAGCCTTTCCAGGAAACCACCTGCTTTTCCTTCATTTGGACTTGCAGAAGGTCTTACCTCCTCTGAGCACAGGAAATCACGTTCCTCTTGTTTCTCCTTCCAGACAACAGCCTCAAATTCCAATCACCACGGGAACGGGGGTTGTCTATCCTGGTGCTATTACCATGGCGACTACCACGCCTTCGCCTCAGATGACATCAGATTGCTCGAGCACCTCTGCCAGCCCAGAGCCCAGCATCCCCGTCATTCAGAGCACTTATGGTATGAAGACGGACAGCGGAAGCCTTGCTGGAAATGAAATGATAAATGGAGAGGATGAAATAGAAATGTACGAGGACTATGAGGATGATCCCAAATCAGACTATAGTAGTGAAAATGAAGCCCATGAGGCAGTCAGTGCCAACTGAGGAGTGTTCACAGAATTAAAGTACTCAGACTCTTTTGGTTTTTGGGTTTTTTTTGAACAAAAGTTCTTAAAGAGCCTGCATGCATGTGTGGCTCCTACAGTTACATCAGCAGAATGGTCTTAAATGTTTCTTAACGTGTGAGACAGATTGTTTCCCTAATTTTTCATGAACTTGGTTTTTTTTGTTTTTGTTGGTTTTTTTTTTAAATTTAGATGAAGACATATATTAAATATCAGACATCAGGACTTGAAAACTTATATGAATCAATAGCTGTCTTACAAGTCTTATCTTTTGTCTTTTTCCGTTTGGATGCTGATAAAGGTTTAAGTTACTGTTTTAGATGGGGGTTATACATTCTCACTCAGGTATGCTGTGCCAGCCTACAGGTTGTGAATGTGTTTTTATTCTGGATTATTTTAGAAAACAAAAACTGCAGATTTCATATTGTGAAACAGAACAAGTCCACAAGTGTGCACATCTGTGCATCATAGCTCGTCTTTAAAAAATAGTCTCTGAATTCCATTTTTTTCCATATGTATAGCTGAACTTCTGATGTGCCAAACTTTTCATAACTTTTGAATCTTAACATTAAGAAAAAAAGTCTTAAAGGAGACACTGTAAAGTCTTAGACAATCCTTTGGCATCTTAAAAAAATTATATATAAACCCTAATTTTTTCCAGAATATGGTGAAGTACTCAGGAATCTGGAGACAGGATATTCTTAAGTAGTGAACATGGTTGCCATAGTGCATGTGCCCAGTTGCTTTTGCCTCTTGATGTGCCATTAGTGTGAAATTTTAAGTAAGCACAAAAGAGCGATCACCAGCTATGGACGGGCCTGTCTTAGCAGTGTGAGGCCACCTCTGATTACATTCTCTACCCCTTTGCTTTTAACCCTTGCATTCAGTCTTAACACATTTTCTCTTAAATAATTTATTCATTCCAGAATGTCAAGGGTCCAAATACTTAATATTTATTTTTAAAAGTACTGTTGGTGGCATTACACTTACAATTCCTTATTGATATTTTAAAGAGCCCCTTCTTTCTCCTCTCATAAATTACACAGGTATTTGAAAATAAAAGTGCACCTGCTACTAAAGTGAACATGACATTTATAAATGGGAAATTCAGTTGTTCCTGTGACACTGTATGTTCAAGGAGCACTTGGAAACTCTCTGCTATAGGTAATGCAAAATAAAGTGAGTACTTTTATGTGTACAGACAGTACAAATATTCCTAAAAAATTGTGTTGATAGTTACAAACCTCTATACTTAGACAGTAAAGGCATATGTAAAATCCAAACTACTTGTAGAGTCCTCCATGATGAACTTTTAGGGCCTGTAGGATCCTGCAGTGAATCATGGCTCCGTACATCATGTTCCTGTTGTCACCTGAAGGAACTGTTTTCTACTGAAGTATTTATGCAGTGATTTATATGTGAGACTCCTGGTGGGGGAGGGAAGGCCACACAAAGATCTGACTTGCAAAGCTGGGAAAATGGTGCATCAAAAATATTTTCTGAATATTAGTCATGGGAATGCGAGACATCTTGATGAATGTTTGTCGAGTGCTTTGGGATCTTTGGATGTAAGGTGCTATAGAAACAAAAGCTTTTATTTGTATTACTACTAGAAACAATGCAATTGCTGGAGAAAATTTTGGGAAATATACAAGAGAGAGATTCAAAGATTGAAAATTTATTACATTTCAGAGACAGAGAAAAAAAGCCTTTATTTTTTTTCCCTCACACTCCACTCCTGTTCACAAATACATCACTGTATATATATGCAGATCCAATGGGCCTGATGAATACATGTGCTGAAGCTCCTTAACTCCCTCAGCTTTTATTTTGAATTGGATATGTTCAGCACATAAATTCAGACTCAGGCTGAGAGGTATGAGTGGGCCTAGAGCAGCTCCTTGAAGTCTGTGGGAATCTTCCCACAGAGCTGAATGGGCTTTGTTTAGGGCCCAGACAATGAAAGAAGCATAGTGTTGATGCTGGCTATCCTCGTGCTATCATCCTGTCTTGCAGAAATTCATGTGAGATGCAGTGACAAGATGCTGTATCAGGAGCAGTCACTTTCCTCGTAGCCCCACTAATACCTATTTGAGCAGAGATAGCCATTGTTGCCACTGTAGGAATCACATTTAAATGTGCGAGAACAACCCCCAAGACAAAGAATATTGTTCAATTTACAGGACAATTTATAAAGATAATGGCATAGAAACATAATGGTCAAATTTCTCTGACCATTTTGTAATTTGGAACAAAATGCTATATTTTTAATATTTATTTAAATGTGTTCTGAGTCCATGTCTAATAAGCAATAAACTGGTCTAGCCAAGACTTTAAAGGCATATGCTGTGTCGTTAGCTGGTGAGCGCCCTCTTTAAGCTGGCTAAGGTACTGATAGAAAGTGTTTTTTGTTCTTATAATTGCTTGGGAATTTGAACTGGTTTTAATACATTCAGCTCAGACTGGGGGGAGGATACCATTATTTCCTAAAAAAAAATGACTTATTTATTAATGTCTTACATAATTCTCCAGTTAGAAGTATCTCTCCCTCCCCCCCTATCACTTTCTTTCTCTCTTGCTCTCTTTCTTTCTGGTTTTGTTGTATAGGTAGAATGCTGTATTGCTAGCATTGTATTTTATGTAATTATTTTTTTTGCACAAAAGGCAAACATTTAGATTAGTTGGTTAATTTTTTTTTTTAATTTTATGACCATGCCAAAATAATATTCTGCAGGCTTGTGGAGAACAAAGGACTGTTCTTTAGGACTGAAACTTGATTTTGCTTGTAGTACAAAAAAACACACACTCACAGATGTTGTTTCGTAAGTGTTATAAGCACTGGATATAAATGGTATTTTTTATCACTTCTGACTAATGTGAAACTGTTGTACGAAAACTACATGAACAAAAGTCATCTGTTTCGACTCGTGTGGGCCTGCCTCACAGTTGCCGGATTTGAGTCATTTTTATGTCTTGTTATTTCATTTATTTATGCAAAATACATGTATGTATGAACACTTTGTTTTAGCTCCAGCCCTGCCTCAGTGCTGATGCTCTGTATGTTAAAGCCACATTTTTGAAAATAACTGGCTGTTCAGGAATCACCAGCTGGTAAAAATTGCATTTATTGGCTGGGGGAGTGGGAGGAAACAGATTTGAATCTGAATTGTGCATATGAGCATTTTATTCTATTTATTAGCCGACATTGGCTCTAAAATGTCAGTAGAAATCAAGGACGGACAATCATAAGGATAAAAACCAACATTTTTACTTTATTAATCGGAGCTCAAAACAAAGTTTTTGATGAATTTACCATCTCATTTTAGAATTTTTTTAAATTGTGTAAATATAACATAGGAAATAGAATTTTATTTTTTGTTCATGGATACTTAGTGAAGTATAAGTTATGTATTTACTTTTGTTCTATATCAGTGTATGTTGGTCCATATTAAATGCTGACAAGTCACTGTACCTCATGTAGATGCTGAATTTACACCCGCAGTGTGAGCGCAGTATTGTGGACCTGTAGTTGGGACAGCAAGATGCCTCACTTGTGCTCTCACTGATTTTTAGTAGCATATCCCACAAACACAGAATACTTTCTTCTTCTTTAGAAAGCTGATAGCTTAAACATACCAAATTTCTGATACATTTGATAGGAAACACAGTCTTCTGAATCCAAGTAAAACTGCTGAGCTATTTTACTTGTTAACAAGAATGGCATTTGGAAGTCAAAATCCTGTTCCTGGAAAGATTACCATGACTAAGATGGCCCTTGCAATGCAGCCAAGAGTTAATAATACCAAACTTTTATTTTTCTACATTCATTAAATCATTATTGTCATATTATAATACCGGGGGAAATTGTTCACACAATACACAATGAGGACTTCTGGAATTGCTTTTTTTAAACATTGTGTTTGAGCCCTCCCTTAGTAACTCTGACTGAAAAATAAAAACAACTCCATTCAGGTAATGCACAAATATAGTAATACTATTTTCTCTGTGAACAGACAGTTTATTTAATTAGCAGATACAATATATTTTCTTTTTGGAAAATTATAAAATACTTATTTTCAAGAGAAGAACACTTGAAACAGTCTGATACCATCTAGAATGATTCATTTCATATATCATAAAAAAGGAAGAGAAAAGTCTTAATGAGAACAGAACTGCTTTCCAGGGTTCAGGTTTACATGGAGAAATGACTCTGATGAAGTGGCCCAGTTCTGGTCTGCCTGTATATTTGGGCATCACCATTTCGCTTGCGAAACCACTTGCTGAGAACACATGGGATCGCAACGTGCTCCTAAATCAGTGTCCTCAGGTGCAGCATGAGGCAGGGGGAGGGCAAAAAATGGGATTGCTCCAGGACAGGAATGCAAAACAAACGGCAGCATTAGCCACAATAAACATGATACCTTGTGCAAATTGTGCAGCAGTCAGCTGCGGGCTGTTCTGCTTTGAGAACAAACACAACCACCTCCCAATCCAATCTAACACATAGTCCTCTCTCTGGGCTGGCTTTCTGGGTTTTTTTGGTCATATCAAAAACATGGCATTTCAAAATCAATTCCAAGCAAAGCATACTACAAGATTAACACCTCCATCCTCCCCCAGCAAAAAACACTTATCTACTTTCTTCATATTAAGCATGTTGGCACTTCCATGGAGGTCACGAGGACCAGTAAAGCGTTGGCGTTAAGCAGGGCAAACTTTGCTGAGCCAGGGCCACAGTGCAAACAACTGCACTGGAGATGCAGCCAGGAGAATGTATGATAGAGTTCTTCATGTTGTTATGAGAAGTTACTGAGTGGGGTTGGACCCTTGGTGTTTTGCATGCTTTTTTAAGATTCAAGTTGGCACTTGAGCATGTTCTTTTAAAAGAATAATACTATATGACCTCATTTGATCTTTTACAAAACACTTACTTTTTTTCCTTTGAAAAAAACTTCTCCAAACCTTTTTTTTAATATAACCCATTAATATCTGTGATTTTTCTCAGATCAAACTACATTTTTTATATACTGTAATATCCTGCTACAGAAGGAAAACAAAATGTATATGCAAATATATTTCATTTTAATCCATTGCCCTTTTTTAACTACCAGATTTGTTGGAAATGGTGACAAAGAAGTATGCTGAGATTTCACACACTGGGTAAAAAGGGGGTGGGGTGGGGTGAACTGGGCTAAAGGAAAACTTATCAAATTGGTATTTATGGCAATATGAAAGCTATAAAGCAACTTAGTGACATGGCTTGCTTTGTAATTTCCGCTTTCTAAAAACCACAAGTGAGGTCCTTGGTGCTCTTGGAGTATGGGGAATGTGCAAATATTTAACTGTTTGTATGCTGCACATTGCAGACCTGCTAGTGTGCATTCTCCGTTTGTCTTCCTTTGTCATTTGTGTTTTGCTTTCTAGAAAGCAAAGGTTTTTTTTTTTTCTTGTACCCTTCTTCAGCTTGTAGCAAACTAGAATGCTTAGCATTTATGTTCATTCATTATTGTATTTCCCATGTAAAAATTTTTTTATTACATTAAGACAAGCTTATAAGCTGTTACTACATAACTTATCTTACTGTAACTCTTATTTCCTGACATTGTAATTTGTTTGTGATGTATATTGTGAGATTGTACTCTATGTTAATTTAATCAGCACAATTCACTGACATGCTGGACTGACATGCTAGCTGCTGTTTCAAATTGTAAAGTTTGTGTAGAGCTGTTGGGACAACTGAGACTCTCTTGTCAAGGTACTATGCTTTGATTCCTATAGCAACACTGTGGGTGCAGCTCTTAACGATAAGGGCTGCTCGTTGGACACCCACTGGCTAAGTTAATGGGCAGGTTTTCTTTGTAGAAATTCTATATACAATGCAGGTACCTACCTGGGCCCATGGCCGGTAATTATTTGGGCGTTTAGAGGAAAAACTAGTGTCTATTGCTGCTTTGAATATGTTTTAAAGTCTGAAAATGTAAATAGTTTATCAAAAAAAAAATCTTGTACAGTCCAGTGTAAAGTTTTTAAATGAACTTAAAGGTTGCCATCACATCTCACACTCTCCTCTTGATACAGTAAAAAAAAAAAAAAGAAAAAAGTTTGCTAAGGATACTGATTTAAAAAAAAAATCTGTTCTCAATTTAAAAAAGAGAATAGTTATTCTTAGCTCTGCTTCATTGCATAAACAGACTTCTTGGATTTTGTTGTGCAGTATTGACGTGAGGTAAATTAAATATTAAATAATCTTTCAGTGGTACTTTTAAGAGTCTTCTCCTCCTCTGCCTCAGTTATTAATGGAAAAGACAAAATTGAAAGACACTGTCCATATACAGTATGTTCTGGTGTATGTTGGCACCTTACCTACATGTTTCGGGTGGGGGGGATTTTATTTTATTTTTTTTTTTTTTTTGCACAAGGTGCTTTCCTGATATGTTAAACATGTCATCCTTGGGTGATACAGTATATGCCATGATAGGGGTTTAGACCCCTCAGGGGAGTGTCTATAAGACTGCCTATTTATGCTCATTTACCTCAAGACTGTCCTCTCTACCCTTAATCTATTCACCATCACTCCATCTTTTGTACTGCTGTTGACACTTACAAATTAAAGATAAATTTTGTTTTATGAGATGTGTGTGTGACTTCTTCTATCCATTCCTTAGTATTCCTTTGAAGTTAGTGTTATAGATTGACCATGAGTTGATGGACAAGAAAATGCAACTAGGCCTGTTCAGCTGGCCTCCTTTAAATTTAGCGACTGAATCCTCCAGTTCTTACATTTTCCCCATGCCTTTCCTTTCTACAAAGGCATTTATCAGCCTCTGAAATCCATTAACACCATGTGCTGTAAAAGACATGCGTGATAACCAATCTGGTTTGATAATATTCATCAGGCACCATCAATTTTGTAAGCAGGAAGTGCTGTTGGTAGCAACAATCTCAGAAGGATTTTTATTGAGTAGAAATGAGACAAAATGGTTCTCAGGTTTCTTCTTTCATTGCCTTCCTCTTTTCTGCTGCATATATTAAACAAACTAACCAAAGTTGACAACAAAACCCCTATAGTTGTCATATTGCCATGTCTGTAAACTGCTGCCATTTGTGTATTATGATTGGCTTTTGACTTAGTAATTAGTCATGGTTCTCATAGGAAAAGAATAAATTACATTGAAGTGTACTGTACTATAATGTAACAGAACATTTTGATTGTGCATTACATCAGATTTCAGCCTAGCTGCAGTTATTGCACAAACCACCCTGAAACATCTAAGTGGGAAAGAATCCCTGCTTCCCTGGAGAGCATCGTACATGAAATTATTAAAAAAGTCATACTGCATTATGAATCTATGTCACGAAATACTTCAGGGTCAAAAGTGGATGTAAAGAAGTTGCTGACCAACATGTTAGAATGGAAGAATACATAAATATTGACTGGTGCAATTTACGCTTAGGTTTCTGGTAAGCAATCAACTGGTTAGTCAAACAGCAACACTGAAGTGGTCTTGTGGAGATGGCAGCCAAAAGATATTTTCCTGCTACTGAATGTACAAAACACGGCAACGGCCATACCGTAAGTTTGAAAAACAGACTTCAGCACTAGTCAGTCCATCTTAAGCTACTAAGGTCAAAAGCACCTGGAGATAAAGCACCATGTCATTGAGCCTGAATTTTACTTTCATACAATACATCTGAAATGGGATCCAATGCTCTGCTGCTGTATTTTCAAATTGCTCCACTTAAGTCAACTTATGCTGTCAAATTTTAACTTCTTCTCTGTTTTCCCCATGCACAGCCCTTACCACATGATTTGTTTCCTTTTCTTGCTGGAATCTGCAGCTGTGATTAATGATCAGTAATATGGGAAGCACTGATGGTGTCAAAGGGTTGCTATATAAGTACAAGGAAAAGCAAGCTGAGGAATGACAAAAAGTCACTGCTTCCTGCAGCAGTAAGAGACAAAAAATTTATTTGATACGTATGGATGTCCATCTAGAAAAATACACACAAATTACCATACAGGACAGAGTGCTGCTCCACATACGACAATGTGCTGGAGAAGGTAATGTGTTGGAGGCTGCAGGGCAGCATGCATGTTGTTCCTGGTGCCGAGAGGAGTAGCGTGCCCAGGACAGATAGATGGCCATGCTCAGGCACCTTCTAGTTTCCTTCCCTGGAGGACACCCCCTCTGACCAACTTGGCCATGCTGGTTTCCCTGCACTAGCCCCGTTGTCACTCTAAATGGCCAACATAGCCTTCGCAAATTTTACTAATAATAGTGTATGCATCGGGTCACTGCAAGGGAAAGATAGCACAGTGCTGAATGAGTAATAAATAAGCCTCTTGCCCTTCTAAGTTATTATTGCTATTCCAGTCATCACAGGAAGGATCTACTGCACTGGAAGCCAAGACGTTTCTCTGGCACCACACAAGTGCGGAGTACGGCGAAGACGAACATTGAGGTGCTCCTGCTGCTCGGGTCCATTCTCCTTCCCTCAGACATGTTTCTTCCCCTGGCTGAGCACTGAAATGCAGCCTCACGACACAAACTCTGCTCACCAGCTGCAGTGGCAGGTTCCTTGGGAGCCCTTAGGACTCACTGCAGTTAGGGGTTTTCAGGATTACAAGGTTTGGCGTGATGGTCTGTCTCCCCACTGGTTACTTGCACCAGGATTTTCATGTGGCAATTAATTGCTACCACAGTAGCCCAACAGCAGCAGCTCACATGGGGTGGGAGGAGGAAGGGGAGAAAACTAGTAGTTGATTTATTTCTTTAATATATGATTTACAATAGAAAATATGAGCTCCAGGTTGTGTCTCTGAGCAGTTAATGACCAGCTGGGCTAAAGGCCTTCAAATACTGCCATTGGTCATTAACTGCCAGGAAGTATCCTTCCTGTCATCTATTATTGCTTAATTGTATCAAGACCCACTACAGTGGAGGACTGTTAAATCTGCGGATTAATTGGAATCTGACCCTTAGTAGTTCTAATAATATCAAAGCTGTTGCAGGTTAGCATTTGGGTCCTTGACATGACAGTCCATAACAAATTTCTTCAGAGCTGTTCTGCTTTATATTAATGCCTGTTGGATGATTGACACAGTAAAACATAATTGGCCTGTAGAAATCACTGTGGTCAATTGTATTAAGAACTACTTAGGGACACTTTAATTTACTTTGACACTACAGACTTTAAAAGCTTCTATACTTGTATTAAAACCTCCTTAGAGGTCTGGTTGCTGTTGTAGCTCATCAGCAAAGGATCACTTGGTACAAAAAAGGGTAATTATTAGAGCTTTAAATAATTCTCTTCAAATAATCAAATTACAAAAGAAATGCATATTGATTATTTGGGTAATTTTTTTACCACACTTCTCGTTAATTAGCTACTAGCAGGATGTGTGAAGAAACCAACTAATCATTTTAAATTTGGTTTAAAAAATGGGACGTAAGCTCAAAACCTGCAAACATGAAGTACATAAACCCCCTGACTCTTGCATTACTTCCACAGCATCCAGCTTTAATTTTATGAATGAAGTACCTCACACTTCAGACACATGACTAAACTGCTTTTAAGGTGAGGCCACACAGGGTTATCTTTGAAAATCAGGACATATAAATACTGGGCTATGATCCACAGCCACACAGCAGGACCCTAGCCTGCAAGACACAGTAATCAGCAAGTGGAAAGGTATCTCTGCCACCAGGACCCCATGATGGCTAATAATGTCCTTATCATACCGTATGTTCACAACTTACTAGTCACAAATAACAAAATTGAAAACACAGTAATTGTCCTACTGCGTTAGATTATTTGTCCACCTAGCCTGGTAGTTTTATGTTCAACAGCGGCAACAGGGGATAGTAGCTAAGGCCTGAGCCTGGCCAACATGTGCAGCTCATTCTCATACTCCTCAGCATCTTCAGTCATTGTACTGGGCTGCTAACGGGTACAGCCCTTTCCCGGTCAGGAACATGGTGTGGTATTTTTGTTGATGAAGTGATTTGGGTCAAAAAAGCAATTACGTTTGCAGCCTGATCTTTCAACGAAGGGCCTTTGGTGAGAAGTTTTGCCTCAGCCCTATTTGTTCGTTTTAATAGAAGAAAAACAGAGAATCAAAACTGTCTCTGTACAACTGAATTGCCAAGTCCATCATACAATCTAAAATATTTAATGCTAAACTCCTCCCATTTTTTTTGCAGGATTTGGTTAAAACTTAACTGATAATTCAGAAAACCTGGAAATCATAGACTTTAATGATCGAATTGCTCAATCACAATGAAATATCTTTTATTCAAACATCAGGAAATCCATCCACACTTGGTGCAAGACGTAGTTAATTCTGCCAGAATAGCTGCAGCTGCTGGAAAACCAAAGGGTAAGTGCTGGAGAGGGAAAAAGAAAGCCCTCGAAACCCACCCACCCACCCACCAAGACGTGCAAGGCTTTTGCCACGTGTTGAGAGATCATGCAGGAAAAAGGGCTTTTGGAAAAACCTTTAGGTACAAAGTACCCAATTTGAAAAGTGTGACTTTAGAGA